>JAJVSH010000042.1:1066119-1130160 GCA_021460005.1 Tetramorium alpestre | reverse complement strand
CACACACACACACACACACACACACACACACAAAACTTTTATATCCTTTCCTTTGAATTTCACTTTATTGAAAGATTGCATTTATTTCTCTAGCGCAACCTATCATTGAACAGAACGATAAACTGAATGTCGACATATACACGTCTAAATGTTAACTCCGAAATAGAAACATCCGCCATTTATAAAAATAAATCTTTTATAATCATAAATATACGTAAACAAAATTGGGATAAAACTGGAAAGAATTCTTTTCTACGATAGTGAATCTATTTTAATGACATAATAGTTATCATTGTATCGCAATTAATAATATGAGTCGTGCTCTGTCACTCTACAAGTAAAGATAAAATCACGGTTTACGCCTATGCGGCTTGCCCTGTCGTCCATTAAAAGTCGTCGGCCCTTGTCTCCCTCTGTGAGGAGCACAAAAACCAGAAAACGTAAAAGGCATGGCACTCGTTCGAAACCAGTTCACGCTCCGGGGGAAGTTGCACACAGCGGAGAGCAAAATAGATTGTTAACGAATAAGGCGTGGGGAGAGGGAAGCTTGACAATAAGATTAACACGCGAGGAAATAATCACGTCTCTCATTAATGATGCGTGCATGGGAACGGTAAATTATCGAGAACATCCTCAAACGCGATATTTGTCTTTTAATTTAAAAGTCTCACAAGGCGTCAAAATTAACATAATAATTCGTGTAATAATAACAACGAAACAACAATTTTTTTTAATAATAATAGCCAGCATTTAATAAAAAGCTTTTGTCAGTAGAGAATATTAAAAAAATTACATTAAAAAATAAAAAAGGTCGAATTTCCGCAATTATGAAAAATAGATTTGCAAAATACTGAAAGCTCTAATGAACGAACGAATAATAAAGACATGAAATATCTTTATAGCTGGAAATGATATTGTACGTTTTTATTATAATTTTTGTATCGCAATTTATTTCGCAATTACTTGTTACTTTCGTGCATTTGTGATAGAAATTTGATATTCTGTTACACTTCTTGAAGTTAAGCCGCGATCCGGCCCTCATCCGACGAGTTTTCAATAGAGCATTCTTCGGTTATACCGCTTGTTTTCTTCGCCTTCGACCTAGGAGATCGATATACATATATGTACGTACATATATACAGCGAGTATTCAACGAATTGGAGTATTATGGCAAGCTTTTCTGCATGCTTCACATCGTACATTTGCAAATAAGTATTTTCAAGATGAAAATATTCATAAATATTTATGAATCTAAATTTAACGCATGTTGATGAGATAAATTATTATTTAACGTTGCACGACTGCATATCTCTCTGAAAGTGCAAAGCACAATCAAAACACGGTAAATCATTGTTTTTAAAAATGCCTTTTGACTTTTTTGCAAGCTTCTCGCATTCCTCGAGTATAAAAAGTTGAAAAATAATTTTTGCAATACTAAATTTCTCGCTCGTAAACTTTTACACTTTTCTAACTTGGTAAATTTTCAAACAAGGCTGCAATGGCCAATCCGAGTTTTATATTACGAGATAATCATAAAAGATATTCGCGCGCGAAAAGTCGTGATTTACGTCGAGTGGCATTCGTGTCTATTCGCTCCGCCCGTATGACACATTGAGCGGGCAATTCACGTCGGCGTGTGTCACATAATCGCTTTTAAATTTATTGAATTTCTATTTCCGTCGACGTTGGACTACGCCAATGCGCTCTCCCGGAGTCCAACGTGCGCGCTCGCGCACACGGCCGGAAGACACGAGAACGCGGTATCCCTAAGGCCCCATTGACCTACGAATCGTTCATCTTTACACGCGACGCCTCTGATTTCCACCTTTGACAGGTAAATGAGGGGCTGATGAGATTCGTCTTGAAAATTCTAAAATTCTCGCGGGCAAATCGAATTATTTTACGGCACTCGCGCAATTAACGCGATATAATTCCATTCGTCGGCACGGAACGATCGAAGGTAGGGGCTGTATCTTACTTTCCATTTCGAGCAGCGCGTTGACGATCTTAATGACGATCTTAATCCGCGTGACTATTCGCAAAACTAAGACAGTAATCTCGAAAATTCACGATCGTAACTTTTACACCTTCTGCTGCTGAACAAACGTCGCCTCTCAGCGTCGTTTTCATTATCTCGCTTCTCTCTCTCTCTCTCTTTTTATTTTGTTTGCGCTCGATGCGAGTCACAAGTTTTTAGTATGCGGTTAATTACAATGGAGTGGTAATTTCGATTTCGCCACGGCTCGAAAGCATTATGAAAATGAGGAAGGTTAATTTAATATAAATGCTAAGCAGTATCTCCGTGCGCACGGCTCTACCCGTGTTCAACGCGTCGCAATCTGCTACACGTTTGCTCAAAGCGAATGACTCGAAGCTCACAAGACGAATAGAAAAAATCTCGGGAATTTGATCATTTCTTACAACTGTCAATTCATTCGACAGATTTTCCTCACGCTGTGGACGGACGAATTCAGCGTATGTACACCCGTTTGTGATTGATAATTCTCTTTTTCTCTCTATCCCTTCGATAGGAAAAAAAATGCAAATTAAATCCCGCAACACGTTGTAACGCAATCTCGAACGAGAAATCGCCTTATAAAATATGACCTCCCATACGAATGCCTGATACTTACACCATATTACGGCCCGACGTATGTATATAATGCAAACGTGTGTAAACATGTATACCTATATATCCTTATTCGAGTCTGGATGGGAGAGAACGACGCGTTTCCATGGTAACTCACCCCTCCTATCAAATTTCTCTCTTTCTCTCTCCGTCTTTTGCTCTCCCGTTTCTATCTTTTCCTCGCTTCTCTCTCCTGCTCTCTGTTTATCCTTGTCTGCCAGTCTCATCTCCTACTACTACTACTCCTCACATCGCTAGCTCCAAGCTGCACATTCTCTCTCTCTCTCTCTCTCTCTCTCTTCCTTTCTCTTTCCCTCGCTCCTCCTCCCTTTCTCTCTTTCTTCTCTGCTCACCCTCTCCAGCTTTCCGCTGCGGAAGAAAACTATTCATTGTCAATACTCGAGGCCCGACATTCTCCGACCGTGAAACCAACTTTCTCTTTTTCTGTTTCTTTCTTTTCACGACGACGAATTCCCTGACTAAAGGCATCCTTCCTCTCGCCTTCTTCTTTCGATCACCGTCCTTTCCTTTTTCTAACGACCCTACCCTAAGGTCGATGATCTTTTATCATACTTTGGAGAGAATAATTGGAGGAGCAGCGAAGGAGGAGGTGGAGTAGGAGGAGGAATGGACGAGGGGGACCGAATACGAGATCTCGTCGTGATTACGCACTACAAGCATGAGATAAACTCACTCTCCCGGATTGATTTACCTCCAAGTAATTACGAGAACGTGATTACGACTATGTAATTGTAAACGATCTGGCGCGCATTATTCTATCGTAATATTCCGCCGTGTGATCACTTATAGATCGACCACCAAGAGATTCGGTCGATCGATCGANTATTCCAAGCGCAAGAAAACCAGGAGAAAAGGGCGAATCTAAGAGAGGAACTGGAGAGGAGGAATGTGACAGTTAAAGTTTCGAATTTCATGTACCCACGTAATTCATGTTAATTGGTATTCAGAAGGGTCAGCCATTGTATGGTGTATCTTACGAAAACAGCCTGGATCTGTCCGCCCGTCGACAGCCTCTAAACCTGACCCTCGACATTCCCCTCGGGAGCTAGTACAATCAGCGGCTTCCCCCTTCCGCCTCGGCCTCAATGCGGAAATCTTTTGCTCCGCAACTGACTTTGATGGCTGGACCCGAAGAGAACCGACTCGCGTTGCAAATCGCACCGAGAAAGCGGAGTAATAATTGTACGCATCCGCTTGGACCGTGTCCATGAGATGCATATTTCGAGAGTCGCCTTTATTAAAACCGCAGAAGATGGGAGGGGAGGCGAGGAGCGATCTTCCGTGCGCCACGAGAGCCGTGCGTTCTGTCGTCGACTCGATACTTGCGGTGATAGAACTGCGAGTCGGTTCCGCTTTTGGAGCCGTAAATATGTAGATAATTGTATTATTCGAACTTGTCGAGGGAATAAATTTGAATATATGAGATTCCTCATGCGATATATATATTCGATATTCGTATCTTTGAGAGGAATACTAAAATATTTCATTGTGTGTTTGTTTTTTTTTTTCGTCGGGGCAAATATTTAAATATTGAAATAAAATTGTAATATTTAAATATGTTAATCGACGAATAATAAAATATTCCGATAACCGGGGTACTTTGAATATTTTGTGTGTCTGGATATTATTTCAATTTGATTTCGAAACGATTTTCGATGTTCCGAAACTAGACGTTATTTGCAAAATTAAACGAAGGCTGCGTTACTATTGGCGCTACATAATATTTACCAAACACATACGTTCAAACTTCGAAACGTACGGGTCTGTTTAAGCTCCCGCAAGCGGAATCGACCGCGGGGATGAATTCGCGTGTCATGGTTATGATCTCGCGCGTTTACGCGGATAAACGGCGGAGTCATTCAATCTCGAGATTAAAACAGTACAATTACGAAGATTGACTGTGATTCGGTGTGCGATTCTCTCTTTGTCGACAGATTTACACACGTTCGAGAATTTACAGTTCAGTCGAATCGATTGTTTTTCTCGGTACACCATTTGCTATTTTAAAGCGTAAGAGCTCGGGGAAGTACTCCCACGGGGAAGTAATCCGACATGCGAAATATCGAAATTTTTTAACGGCGGCGCGAAACAAAAGACGCGTTATTCGGGCAATTTAGCCACGGGGAGCGACGATCGATAATAATCTCGCGCGCCTGGAGAAAAAGAGGAATATACGTGACGGTCTCCTTTGAATGTCAAAACCACGCGCGTTTTCCCGATGGATTACAGTGAATAATAACTTTCATTGTTGGTTGATTAGTTTGTCGCTTACGTAATCTCGGTCAAGTGAAACGACGGATTAAATACTCCGGCTGCGTGAGCAGCGTGTCCCTGTCGTGAAGCGTTTTGCACATGAATGCACAAAGATGAGCGTCGAAAACGTCTTTTTCGGCGATTGTTCTTTATTCAGACGTAAATTTCCGACGGAACGTTGCGTCCGAGAATAAAAGCAAGTCAGCTTCGCACAGAGCGCGTTTCGTAGAGATATTTCCTACGAAAATTTGTATTCACTGTCGCAAAGAGATAAACGAAATTTTAACATCGAGTTTATCTTGGGCGCGTCGCCTTTTCGCTTCGCGAAAATAACTCGCATGCGTTCCCCTGATCTTTTGAAATATTTAAACGACCACCGATATATTGTTGCCACTGTGAGAAAGCGGAAAATTGGACAAGGATGAAGGAGGGATTTGGAGGACTCATTTAGATGGCTTTGGCAACGAAATGGCGACGCCACGTTGGCGATACAGTCTTCCTCGTTATATAAGCTTAATTTCAATTTGCTGAAATTATTATGAAAATCTAATGTTTCTCTCTGAAATCTAATCTCTGCCTCTTTCCCGATAGTGCACGAAACGAGACAATATCTTATCGACATATCTTATCGATATCTAATGAATATTTTAGAATCGAAACACCGATCGTACGTTTTATCTGCGCAAGTATTTTTTTCATTCATAACTATGGCGGATGTTAGCAAAACATTCTTCATGTTTTAGTAAAAATTCTCGGGCGAAGTATATGCGTCATTAAAAATACTATGAAATTTACCCGTCCGTTACGCGCCGGAAATATAACTTGCGCGCATACGAGGCAGAATAAATATGCCAGCTAAAGAGATAACAGTTATGATAACGAAAATATGGAAAATGTAGAATACCGCGCGGCTTAATATGGAGTGCTTCGTCGAAAATACGAGTGTATTTCTCTATATATTATTTTATATGTTATTTATGATTTACATATTCGTCCGCAGCGGATTTAATTAAGCAGTCGTGAAATATTTTCGTATTAATGTACACGCTACAAAAATATGAGAATAATGGAAAATAAAATGACGAACTTTTTATTAATGGTGATTAAGCTCAACGAACGTTATTTTGTCTCTAATCATAAATAATGCGAGCGGAACATTTGCGCGATTTCATTTCAGAGATAATAAATAAGTTTTAAATAAATAAAGAAAGCAGTGGTTAAACATTTAAATTATCTATTTCGAAAATGGTGTACATACATTCAATTTTAAAAGTAATAAGCCATTTATGTACTTATATTTATTGAAATACTGTCGTTGCAAACGACGCCAAGTCGTCGTTTTTACGTACACGCAAAGTCGATTAGTTTTGGAATTTCGCATTTGGTTACAGGCACATAATAGTTAAACGAAAATAACGATTTCGATAGGAAATGATTGTGGTAAACGAGTAACGTGTTACGATGGCAAACACAGTAACGATTAGCGGGACGTTATACGCCAATGGTGATACAGGCGAGGCTGCAGTCTGTTTAAAATCATTGGCGTGGCAACGCGTTTCGGCGCTCTGCGCCGTGTCGCATATTTTACGATTTGCAAATCGATGTCTCGCCGTTGGCGATCAACGCCACGCCACCTTCGCCCTCCGTTAATGTTTCCCATTGTACAAATTTCTTACTCGTATTGGCTTTTTAATCGCGCTCGCTCGTCAATCGATCGACCGAGAACGAACGTAAAACCGACGTGAGAATTTAGTTTCGAGACATTTTATTTACGATTAACATTTATTATCGGAGCAAAAGGGCAGAAATGTGTATTTGTCATAAATAGCTTATTAACGATCCTCAAACCGTGGCGAAACAGCTCGTTTAATAAATCTTCGAGGTAGTACCTACGCTTTGCCATTGGTAAATATAGTGGTAACACGCGCGCTCAAAGGAATATCTCGTTGCCTGTCACGGAGTATGTGTATTGTATGAATCACCGCTGTGGTGTGCATACACTTTCCGTATTTTATAAGTGTTCCAACAGAAATGAAAGTCTAACCAAATCTAACTCTCGCGCGATATGAAATAATATATTTTTACAAATGTATTTCAGTCCTTTGAAAAATACATTATTTCTCATCCATTTATAACAATTTCACGCGCATATACATTATACATATATATGTACAGTCAATGTTCGATGATTGATAAATTCAATTTCCGTCGCTTCTCCCATCTGCCGATAATATTGCAACGTAAAATTAAAGCGAAAATTCGCTTGCAAATCTATTTCTAAAATTAAGTAAAAAAAGAATTCTCTACACTTAAATGCGATCCAAATGTGATCACTCCGGCGACGTTTGTTTCTCTTTCCGGCGCGTGTATTTCTGCGGCACGACCAAGTTCCAAAGAGACAGAGCGGACTTTCTTCGTGCGAATTAAACGTAATCTGCGCCCAGCCAGCTTCTCATCTCCGAGTTTTCTGATTTTACGTGTGACCGGTCGAAAAATAGAGAAAGGCTGGGCTCGCGCGCGGCCACTAATGCAGACGCCTATGTACCGTCCTTGGTACTCGTCGCGCCGATCAAGTATTGTCTGCGCATAAACCGCTCGTCGCGGCCGTCGACGGACAAAACATCGCCGATGCAGCCGACGAGGGTTTCACAATAATAGGAAAAAAAGGCGACCCTCGCTATTCAGACCCAAAGCGGTTATTTCTCACTATAATTTAATAACGATCTGTATTTTGATAACGATATTATTTCACACTGTTCGAAAGAGGATCGCTTTCGAAATTTTACAAATGACTCGTATGGCATCGATAATTATATCATGCCGTGGAAATACTCGAATTCATAAAGGACGCGATTGCCCTTTCGTGCCGGTGGACCAAAAAAAACCCACGATCTCTTTCCAATTATCCAAAAGCCAATTAATACGAACAATACGACGATTGTTTTGGGGTTTTTGTTGGCATTGCTCTGTTTTCGCGGAGCAAGATATTGGGTCATGCGAATAAAAGTGGAGCGAATACTTCTAGAAGATAAAAGTAAAAGCAGTTGTTTTGAAGTAAAAGCATGAAGCGAGAGCGTATCCTACATTTCGCATGAATAATCTCTTGCTTTTACTGCAAGAAGAATTTGCCTCGTGTTTTCAAGTATATATGATACGAACGTCAGATAGCTACAATAGCTAACTTTAGTAAACGTAATTGTATAATATCCAATTTGTTCCTTTCATCATTTATACTTTTTGCAATATTTTCCGCAAGCTTTTGTGTGTTATAGACGCGAATCTTTTCACCGCGGTTGCAAGTAAATGTCTCGAGATCATTATTCACATTTTCCGAAAGCGTCTGGCACATTCCGGAATGGTACATTCGGTCCACGTTGTTCGCGCGATCAGTTACTTGAGAAGCAATCTCGTCAATTCCCGTTTGATCCCCGCTAATTTCGCTCGTCTAATCAATTGCCACGATCGAAGGTTCAAGAACTTTTTGCCGGCCGATGTACCGGCAAAAGCGGTTTAGCGCCTCTTGCACGCGCAACCGTGAACGTAAACGCATACTCGAGCGAGCGTTCTCTCGCGACACACATCGCGTCGTGCGTGGTGCCACGACTTACAGGTGTCGCGATGAATCGTTCGCACACACGGCCGCGTGTGACAGTGACAAAACGGAACGGTGACGCATTTACGCGTGGTACATCGTCCGCGTGTATGCTCGCCGGCTAGGTACACGCACGTTGCCCTCTCCGCGTGGGACAAAACGAAGAAAGCAGCGACGAGCGCGCGCGCGGCCGCCCGAGAGTAAGAGTTCGAAGATCTCTAAGTGGTTTCTCTGTATGCGCGAGGGAAGAGCGCGATCATAGCGCACGTCGCGATTATGCGTGAACACGGGAAAAAAAATAACGAACCTGTCGAGAGACGAGACCGCGGCGTGTAATTAAAGCAGGAAAGAGAGGGGAAAGAGCAAATAGCGAGCGACGGTTTAATTAATGCGCGGGGTCTTTGTGTACGGCGCGTTTCTGTGTGTTAATTAAAATTAACTGATTAAACAATTCGATGTTCTCTCTCTCTCTTTCTCACTCACTCATTCGCTCGCTCGCTCGCTCGCGATTTTCCTCTGATAACGCACGACGCAATTCTGCCGAATACTTGATCCGTGTAAGGACGACGTACTAGCCGAATGAGAAAATAATTAATTAGCAATGCGCTATCATGTCAACCAGCACCGTACAGTTAGTACAGTCATTTTCTGATGAGTCAGCCGATAAGCAGTGTAGTCACATAAATGCGTATCGCTCGAAGAAAAGCATCGGTCGCATTAGAGGTAAAAGGCTATTGTTCAGCGTCGATCCACAGGAATGTTTATCTAATTGAGCTGCAGCGTCATATATCCTTACCTCGATAATCGGGTATATCGACGACCTAAAAACTTTCTCGTGCGTTACTTTATTCTGGCACGATGACTTGAATAACACGTCGATGACGCTTGCTCGATGGAAAAATCTTTTTCTACTCCGTAGCGCTTTATTGAGATTGAAAGTCTCTTACGCTTGGCTTCAAATTAGAAATTGTCACGTTACATAAAATTATTAACGTTACGTTAATTAAAAAAAGTTGAATTAAACTTTTAGATTATTTAAAATTCTAGTATTTCTACTGAATATCTCTCTCTTACTACGCGAAGCCGCATGCATTTATATTTTTGCCATTTCCTATTTCTATTTGTATATTTTTTTAACTCTGTATTAAATTTAACGATGCGTACGCGCGCGCGTGGAGTACCGCGTTGCACAAAAACTTTCGCGAAGGGAAAAAAAAATTTGTCGACGTTCCAGTTGCACGTAATCTCGCGATTGCACACTTTCGCAAATAAATATTATACCATGCCGTTTGAGAGAGAAACATGCAGGCATTCTGGAAACGCGCCGCTCACATTTCTATAAGATAGCTAATTATTTGTTTTTGATAATTACTGTACTGGTAGAATTTCTCTATGTACGCGCATGCACTTCGTATCTGGGTCGCGTAAGCTATTGAAAAATATTGTGCAAGAACAAGGTATAAAATTATCAAATTTAATACATCAAAGAATATTATGTGGAGAAAGATACGGCGACGCGCATAATCATGCATCGAGAATGGCAACAACGGATTTTACCGTCGTGAATTCAAGAGTCTTATCTCGGTAGGCTATCTCGGGTCAGCGAATGATGGCTCATTCAGTCAAAGTTCTATTTTGTTCTAAGAATGGGCGGGTTATTTTTTTATTACATGCAATATCGAGCGTAATAACTTTTTTGCGATATCTTTTTTTAAACAAAGGTTATTTATATGTATATGATAACTCGATAAATATATTTTAAATTATATTATCGAATTTCGATGTGTGATGTATCAATTTATATTAAAAATTAGTGAAATATCGAGTAGCAAAAATACGATTTTTATTTCAAATTTTTACAAAACAGAATGCGACAAGAGTTTTATTATACTTACTATTACAATTGCAATTTTCGAAATGTATTACAATATATTATCATTATATTGTTGCAATCTTAAAATCATATTTAAAATGAATACAAGTTATAATCAAAATTTTCATTTTCATTTTGTTTTTGATGAATTAAGTTCTTACTGGAATTTCATTTTGCGCTCGCGCTAAACTCGTAAAAGAATCATTATTCGCGCATATTACGCACACGTGCGAACGCATACGTGTGCGTGTGTGCTCTCATGAAAGAGGGACGGGAGAGGGGGGGAGGGAGACCGAAAGATGGATAGGAACGAGATAGACCGAGAAGGAAGAGAGATACCGTGGGATCGGAATTTCTCGAGAACATTATTATCATTGGAAATAACACGCGCCAATTTGATCCCGTCGAAACGCGGTCGCTTTGTATGCGTTTGCATAGGTATGACGCATCGCGGCCGATCGCGCAAAAATTCACGATATCATGTTAAGCACGTTAATCCCAGGCAAAAAAAAAACGTGAAATCGAAAATACTCGACATTCTCAATATTCAATGTTTCGTTACAAAACCCCCGACCTTTAACGCACATAAAAACTTTTAATCATAATATCATTTTCAAATTATTCCATTCGTTGAATTTACATTTTTAAAATTATTATTAATACAGCACGTTTTTGCGTTATTGTTCGAATAACGAATTTAAAAATTATTCCAGCGTTTGCATAATTCCATTTTTCCCCTCTTTTTTTCTTTATTCTACCTCAGTCCTTTGTATCACGGTTGAGATAGTTTTGCGGGAATTAAACGTTTATCGTGCATGTAGAAGTACATCGGCGCGAAGGGATAAGCTGGGTAGGTCAGGAACAAAAATTATTTTCAGAGATCACTCACGTTTAGAGGAACATTATTTTGAAAATTACTTTGCGTACGTTTACATTAAGACAAAGTGATTTGCGATCAATGGAGGTCGTAATATTATGGTCATTAGCTTCTTAAATACTGCTTTTGCAATTACGCGGTGAACGAACAAGTGAGAGGGATGTAAATGGACGAGGAGAAGAATGTAGTATCTCTCCCACATTTTAATCAAAAATAACATTCCATATACGCGCTCTCATCATCCTTTTCTCTCTTCCTATCTTTGTCTCTCCCAGGTTTTTCCGCGCTCAACGCGCGTTTGCATATTCTTTCATCTTACTTTCTATTTGATACGCGCAAGAGAACTCGCATAATCTTGCCGCTTGAGCCGCTTGGATAAATCGGAGAAATAAGATTGGCGAGTTTATCACTGCTTGGAAATTAGAGCGCCTCTCTCTATCTTCCCCCTCTCCCCTCCCCTCTTCCTTCTCTTGTCTACCCCTGTTTGTTTACTTTACCGCGTAGCCATAATTTGGTTACGCGGAACGTATGAGGAACATACGAGGAGAGACTGCGGTTTGTTGCACGCGCGAGTGACTGTTCTTCGAGTGGTTGCACAGGATGATATCAAAAGTTATTTATAACGCACCATTGCTCTCGAACTTGCGCAATTTGCGTATGATGGAAATAATAGATCACTAATATAATGGTCTACAAAGATTTAATTAGCGTATTCCAGTCTCACATTACATTATCAATACTTTTACTTTCTTCTCTCTCTCTCTCTCTCTCTTCCTCTCTTCCTTTCTCATCATTAATTAGCGCTTTTATCACAATCTTTTGTCGCCGTGTTGCGTGCAATTGTAATTTCGCGGCTGCTATTTAAAATCCAGTTTTACACATTTATTTCTTATTTTTAAGTTCGATCCGAGATGACAAATCGGTGACGTAAAAGAGGGTTGGAGGAAAGAAGCGCGTCTCTTTTTTGTTACGACTTGACGAGAGCAATACGTTAGTGAGAGTCCAACGAGCCGAGCGCCGATTGTCGATTTCTATTAGGCTGGAACGCGGGCAGAGAGTAGCTGATAGTATTTGTGTGCGTGTATATTGTGTATGCTGTGTGTAAGTACGTGCTATACCCCGGCGTATTGCACTTCGCATAAAGCGCAGCTAGGTCGAATCGATAATCCGTTCAACGCAAAAAATATCACGCCCCCAATGAGAAAGAAGCCACAAATGCTAAAAGTTAGTTTTCATGAAGTTGAGATCGAGAGAAAGAAAAGGGGAATTACATTAAATTATGCATTCAGACTTTTTTTCGCCGGTCATTGTTCAATTATACATATGATCGTTAGATATGAATTCGTCAATTTGGAAAGCTCGTTTTATATAAAATATTCCTGAGAATCAATATCAATATACTAAATTAAACTCATGTTATGTGCAAATAAGTTTTTAATTTTCATTTTTACCTTTTTATCTTTTTTTAAAATTAATATATATATTAAAGCCAAATGGGATTATTTTAAATGCTTTTATTTTATACCTCTTACTGATGGAAAAATATAAAAATATTCTCGAATTAAATTCAACTAAAAATGTATTTAATTTCCATTGAAATTATACAAAGGTTACTGATAAATAACAGCCATTCCACGCGTCTGATAAATAGCTCGGGAAAATGGCGCTATTGCTCTCTGGAGCTCAGCAATAGCGTTATATCCATGTTTCCAGTCGAAAGCTCGATCATTGCTAACGTTTATGATACCTTTCTGTGTAAAATGACGATTTTGCAATTGTGATTCTTTTTAAAAGTACACCAAATGTTCTCAAAAATGCTAATCAATGATTTTCGAACAGTTGGACCGAAATTGAAACATCAGAGCGCGATATTCGATTACGATCGATTTCCGAATGATAAATATCGAGTCGAATGCTCCATTGTTTAAACGAATTCTCGTTTTCGCTTCTATGGGCTCTCTCTCTCTCTCTCTCTCTCTCTCTCTCTCTCTCTCTCTCGCATTTCTCTTACTTCCATCGGTTCTATGCACCGGAGTTAAACAAGCGAAACCACCTAGTGTCGAGCAGCAATGTGGCTGATTTGCGAGGAACAACTTCGAGACCAGACCGGGAACTCGCAGAGAAATCTAAACGATTCTCTCTGTTCGTGCTGTCCCACGATTTTACGACACATACGAAAATCAGCGACGCGTAAGGAATGTTTACAGGAAATTCGATTAAAGTACTCTCGCATAAAGCTGAAATCGGGAAAAATTTTCGAATCCAAGAAGTTCCCGGATTTTTACCATCGCAAACTCGAGATGGACTAAAACTTTCGGCCACGAATGCTAATACCTTTTTTATCTTTGTAATTCCGATATTACGTGAACGTAAACAAAGAGGATGAATATAAAGAAGGAGGAATATAATTTTATTTCACAAATAGTTCTCCGGCGCGTGCCGTGACAAGGATAAAGCGATGAAGAAATATTCGAAAGTAGTATTTCAGCCGTAGTCAAGTTATACGATTTTACAATGTACACGTATTGGCATATGTATTGGGTTGAAATTAAAATCTAGTTGAAAACCGGGACAGGGTTAAACGCATTCAAGGTTTGTCCATCATTCACGTTGATTGCACGCGAACGCTGAATTCGTCCTAGCCAAGGCATCGTGCAAGATCGCTCAAATCAACTTCGCCGAAGAGGACAAACGTGTAGCAGTGGTGCTCGCAATCTCACGGACGTATTAATCGAACGTATTAACTTAATTAGGCGCCCAGTCAGCTCTTCCGTCTGTGTTTGTCGTCACGGAGCTTCGCTGATCGATAGAGCCGCGCGTAGAATTCTTCCGCACGTTTTCTCGACTTCACCGTTCCCTTTTACCGATTCGAAAAGAGTCTTCGTAAGAGTTTTCATAACTTTGAGCGCGATCACTGCTTGTCGTTCCACTTCAGGAACACTAGACAATAACAATGTAGCACAACAATGTAAAGCAGATACCAATATACTACCAATATCGAATACCGTCGCGATACAACACGTGAAACAACAATACAAAATAGCAATAGAAAAATATTAAATATTTATAACCGAATACATTAGTTGTGGAACGTTGATTTTTCCGCGGAATAAATTATTTACTTTCTAATAAGGCATAAAAGTCATCCGCTGTACTTTTCTCAATGAGGTTTGATAAGATTTATTTGAAAACTTTTATTTAGTACTTTTAAGTAAAACTGTTTGCATTAATGGTACAAATAAACAGGAGTATTAAAAACGATTGCAGTAATGATTTTTCAAAATTACTTTCAACATGAAAAGATGAAAGTATATAAGAGGGAAAAAGTTGAAAGTTATTTTCGAATAAAATTTTCTGGCAGTAAATCTTGACTTTTTAACGAGTCCCTGCCGCCACGAAAATGGCAAGAATCGATATTCTCGGAACGTTTTTATTACGAAGGATGGCATAAAACAACCGTGTCTATTTGTGCCCGTATTATAATTAAATTTCCGCAAATACTCGTGTACATCTAATTTATTTGGAAATTTATAATTTTATGAACGAGTCATGCGTAACGTTTCGTGAATATTTTTAAGTGATACGGAATGTTTGAAGGACATTGCTCATATAGCACGACAAAAGGCGCGAATCATGCTGCAAACAAGCTTGCCCCCGACGTTTCGTAATGAAGTCGGGAAAGGGAAAGAGGAAGAGGGAGGGCGAGGAGGAGTAGAAACGAGACGGGCAGGATCGTTGGTGCGGTACAAAACGTGAAGGAGAAGAGGAGAAGGGAGAAAAGAAAGAGAAAGAGAAAACCGAGAGGGAAGACGAAAGATGAACTAAAGAGGACAAGGTGCGAGCGGGAAGTCGTAATGAATAGCGCGAGAATTTTCTTTCGCGTAAGCAATATGCGAAAGACATAAACGTTTATACAGCTTATATTCGTTTTTCGATTCTCCAGAATGTTCACGAAGCAATTAGGCCACGTGAGTTTTGTGTGCCGACCATATTAAATATCCGCGCTGGAATTCGCGCACACATGCACGTTCACCTGAGAGATATGAAATCGGACTGAGAATAGAAAGGAACTAAAAATGACATTTACATACATTTATTGTGATCGCAGATCTCTCGAGGGTATCGCGGAGCGGAATGGCACGGCACCGCTCGCAGTCACCTCTATTCGCGCGGTTTTTAAGTCGCATTATAAATATTACGATGCGAGAGACGCGTCGATCTTGAAGATTTATTACGCGCGACGGGACATAAAACCGCGAACGATATAATAATAACGCTCGCTCACGCAGTAATTTGCGCAATTGAAAATAATTCTTCGCCTCATCTGGACGCGTCTTATTGCAATCTAATTTGAAAATTCTAATCCTCGTTATTGTGCCGAGGCAAGGAGTATTTACCGTGAAAACAGCTGAGAACGGTCAATAGCGTATGATATAATGCGGCACGGTAGCGGGCGCGCGCGCTCTCGGCTCTGTTCTAAATCTGAATTTCATGTTGCACGAGAGGATACTAAATTTGCACGTAATAATCTGAAAGTCAACTATCACGTTAAAGTCGAAATAGAACAACAACAACAACAACACCACGCTATGTCTGGCTAGTTACGACGGTGTAACGTTTACGGAGAAATTGTAGAAACGTTTGCGCGCGACACAACACTTGTCCGATAATTTTATCTAAATTGCAAAAATGGTTTGCCATTTAGTTCATGTGTGCGAGTGTTTGTGTGTGTGTATGTGTGGGTGTGGGTGTGGGTATGTGTACCAAATGTGTTGTTCACATGCGTTACTCTCATTGCTAGATGGTTGACTCGATTCGAGCGAGTGATTCACCACTCTTGAAAACGATGTGATCATTCAATTCTACGATGTAGATGTGCGTTTGTTACTACGTCATTAAAGCTAAGAGCCTTCTTGTTTTTCTGTTTCAGGTATGACGCATCAAGTTGCTACTTTAAGAAAAATAGATCGTACGGCATGCGCAAAAGCTCCTTTTACCAGAGAGGTAATAGGACCGACATAAATCAACGTGATGTTTACGGGAAGTTGAGACACGTACGTTTTGTCAGACCGCAATTCCGCGGGCTTTAGGTCACTTCAATTAGGTCACTTTAATCTTTTATTACGTTGTTCGAATATTCATGTTGGAAACCTAACTTTGTCGATATGCTTAATTTTGCAAATTATGGAATTATTACGAGGACTAATAAAATAAAAATTCCTGCGAATTTTAATGCATTAATTACGTTCGTTATTTTGCAATAATAACATGTCGAGAATATTAAATACAATTTATACGGAATAGAATATTATAATAATAAAGAATGGTAGAATTTATTCATGCGAAATAATTGGTTTATTAGTCATCGAAATGTTTGCATAATTTAAACGGACGTCGAGCACAATCGCAACGAGGTCGAAGTAAAGATTAAATGCAAGCAATTGCATCACTCTCGATTAGTCACGTCGGCGTCGACGTCGACGTCGGTGTCGACAGACCCCGGGATTTTAATTATATCCATCAAAATTATTATCAATTGATCATCGTACTTTTTAGAACCGACGTGTATAACGATTTAACACTAATTTCGTATTAACTTCGATTTGCAAAATATACACGCGCGCAGTAATAATTTCCCTAAATACAAATTAATTATTCCATCTACGTGGCGCCGTTTCCGCGGAATATTCGCTGTATCGAGCAAGTTTATTCACAGACTGGCAATATTATCAACCCGGGAATAGTGCACTACTGTTGATTGCATGTTGCATTTAAACTACATTCAAGCAGTATCTTATTCGATTTCGTAAATAAATTGCGTGGCAACAACATGGCGTTATTATTATAAAATAAAAGAAAATATAAAATGCAATCTAATGAGACAAGGCAATAGGTTTCGTATTTTTTTTCTTTTTAATTACGAAGGGGGATATTAATATCCGTTATCGTGGCTGTCACATCCGTTATTATTCAAGCATGTTCAGCCTTGACTACAATCCTTCCGCGAGCGTCTTCGCGAAGGCTACCGATGAATTCTCGCGACGGTTCAAGGTAACCGTTTCTCTTTTATTGCCACAAAATCGTATTTAAAAAAAATAAAAGAAAAAGAAGAGAGAAGCAGCGGTGAAAACTATGGTCGTGATCGACAGTATATTAGAGAGTATATTAGTGTTGCCTGATGAGAATGGACTGTGCTTTTTCTCATCGCTCGCGTACTCGGGGAAATAACTCTTTGGCTTCCATACGTGATTGCATTTACAAGCGCGCGGACCGCATACAGCCGCACGCAGCGTACGTACGTGCAAGCGTTCCGTTCTTGCATCTGTCCGCTTTTATTTCGCTGCGTGCGTTCGGTGCGGCGAGCGCATCAGTGGTGTCGGCGTGACTATACGATACCATGCGCAAGATATCGTAATTTACATACACGGTTTCGGCCGAGCGCGTTAGCCTGTGCACGTACGAGAGCGAGGCTCATTATTTAATACGACGGAACTTACGTCATATTTATTTCAATCTATTGCCACGTAGCGTGCATCGCGTGCGTACGCCTTTTTGCTAGCGAATCAGAAACGAGTCACGATTTAACGCTGATTATACTGACGGGCGTGTGAGCGATTCCCAGAGCGAAATTTTCAAAGTAAAAATATTTTTTCCCCGTGGTTACGTAACCGTTTTGGCGATACTAGTAATCATCAATCTTGTATTCCTCTCACATCTCGACTAAATCAAATAAATCTGTCTAGTAGAAAGAATGAGTGGAGGGGAAGAGAGGGAGAGAGAGGGAGAGCAATAAATGTCAACTTGTTTACCACGAAACAGCAATCAATTGAGAACGTTGATTAATAGATAATTATAAATTTACAGCAGAATAAGTTCTTGCAATTTTTATTTAATGATATAAGTTTTATAAAAAAGTTAATTTATGTGATTTTACTAATTACGCACATTAAGTCGCGACGTTACCATGTTACGGTAAACCGCGATTCAATTCTTTTGTTTGCAGTTACCAATCTAAAATGTTAGTAGCAAAAACCTGTTCCCCGCGTACGCGTATCAAAAGGTGTTAAGTATTCCAACAAGCGAATGAACGAGCTCGCGAATGCAAAGCAAGCAAAACGAAAGCGGACTGCATGTCGCTATAATGGCTACGAGAGATCTTATTTCGTTCTTCTTCGTATTTTGCCATAAATATTCATAAGCGAATATCACCGCCACGATTCTCTCGCACTTTACAATTGCGCTGCATAAAAACTAATGTCAGATAATTTATCGTTTGCACCGATTTACGTATGTAAAATTAATGGCGCTAGAGAGGGAAGGGGGAATCTTCACTAGTAATATTTTCACGTGCTACAAAATTTTTTTCTTTTTAAAGGAACGCGACAAATTTTTTCAGTAGTAAAGCAAGGATAATATAATGAAAAATGTCGTCTTATTAAATGAATTAATAATTTATAATAAAATTAATTACGAGGATAAATTATATGCTAATAGAGAAATATTTTTAAAGCCATGTAAAATATTTACCCTAGAATGAGCCTTAAGACGGTATTATCGTTTCATTAATCAATAATCATCCTAAATATACGCTTTCTATAGATAGTGTGACTCAGATATTTTTAGTTTCGTCAGTAAAATGTTTTTGGTTCGATTCACGTTTATCGATTACGCTATTTATGCTTTAGAAAAATAATACAATCACATTTTTATCATGAAAATAAAATAAAAAGAAAAAAATTTAATTTCCTATTAATTTAAAATGATTAAAGGATACGGTAAAATTCATGCTATGCTCAGAATCAACAATAATCATAATATATTCGTGCATATAGGATATATGTATATATTCGTCTTATCAAAGGTATCAACCTTTACGACAGCTACAATGATTTATTGCGTCTCCGCTTTCGCGATTAGGTATAATGTTTGATGTGTATACGCGTATGTCGTGTACGGCATAAGCGCGTGTCTGTTGTGCATACATACACGATGTTATAGAAGGAATAAAAATGAATGTAACCGCGCGATACGCCCATTTCTTTGCACCATGAATACACTAATTATGCAAGTGTGTTACGTTCATGAATAGATTAAAATCAACGAAATGGCACAACAGTACCGACAGCACGTATCTCAAATATAGACAAATAAAACTCTGCTGATCGACGCTTACCGATCTTGTATCAGTTGTCCTGTAAATAACGCGCGTCGCACATCGTAAATATTCCACAATCATCGATCGTCGATATTACATTTTTCTTTTACGACCGTTGTTTTTAATGCAAACAAGAAGTGAAAATGAGATATGCGGAACGCACCACATATTGTGTGATATTTCCTCTTTTTTTTTACGATTTCACATTGGATTGATATTATTACAATATTTTTCGTTATTTTACTCTGTAACGTTTTATTCTATTTATTTTTTCGTTATTTTTAATTTGATTTTTGATTATTATTCTCGATGTTCGTTAACATGTATATGTATATACATAATTAATATAAATAACTTCCAACACGTTGAATGATGGAATAATAATATTTTACGAGAGGATGTTATTTTTACATTACAAAATATATATAAAGATGAATAATGATTGGGTGATATTTTTATTTTATTTGGAAATACTATGTTTTTAATTATTGACGAAGTATAATAAATAAAAATAAATAATAATAATAAATAAAAATTAACGCTCTCTAATGTTATCGATCTCTCTTTCGGCAAATTTATTGTTCATTGCGAATTCGGCTTCGTTAATCCTTCACTAACAATAAGCGGCTAACATTTATAAGTCACGCTTATTCCCATTCACTCTTTTTGACTCGCTTATTAATTTATAGCGTGAAATTAAGTAAGGCGCAAAAATCCCCGAAAAAAATCTAAAGGAAAAGTGGCGTGAAAAGGGAGACAAGATGAAAGTGAAGGCATTAAAAGACGCGAGAAAGCTAACGAGAAGGAAGGAAAGATGCAAAGAGATCGCTATCGATTGGCTATTGGTGAGAAAGAGAAGGCAGAGAAGGGATGAGTGCGATAGAAGAAGATAAGGATAAAAACTCGATTTTATCGGGTTTTCCTTTGCTCGTGGTTCATTACCGCCTTTGTTGCATATCGATCTTTTTTCTTTCTTTAATCATTCTCCGTCTCATTTTGATGTCACAATTTGCATCTGTTTTTACGATCGATATATTTGCATCTGGTCAAGCGGAGATACTTCTCAAGATACGGTACACCTGCTCTCTCTCTCTCTCTCTCTCTCTCTCTCTCTCTCTCTCTCTCTCTCTCTCTCTCTCTCTCTCTCTCTCTCTCTCTCCTCTCTTATTGTTCTCAGTTGTTTTCTGTGATTTTCAGCTGGTTATCCCATCATTAATTTCGTTACGACATTGTCTCGATATCGATCGACGTCGAGTCAGCGTTTCCGCACGCGACGGTAATCGCGCGTAAGCGAACCAAACGTCGCGCAAACTTAACGAAGTCGCATTTCGAGACGGCTCTTCATTTTCCTAAGTGTCATCGGCCTGATCGATGGACCTACCATCGAGTGCGCGCACCGGAATAATTGCCATCACAGATTCTTGGGACACAGATTGCGTTTCCGCTGATATAAATATTTTCCGTTTTGAACGTTCGATATATATATCAGTATTGAAGATAATAATCTTCGAAGATAATCTGTGACTATATACTATCAGACCAAATTGATGATTCAATTAACGGGTGATTAAGCGACATAAAAATTTGGATTTTGAAACATATATGAAAACTACGTGAAATGTTTGAAAGTTATTATTTATACTTGCATATTATCGCGGAAAAAATATTCTTTGCCACGCTTTCTGAATTTTAACGCCTTACGATTTATATGCGTATCTATCGATCCGCTGCCTAGTAACGATCGTTAATCAGGTTTCCATTTTTCACGAGCAGAATTAGCAAAATTTATCTGTTTGCTATCTTGGGAAAACTCTTGAAGCATCTTTAAAACGATTGGATTAATAAAGAAGAGTGTAAATAAACATTCCATCGAGAAGCCAAATCGACGCCACATTGATGTGACAGATACGTGTTCGATTGTACTCGATTGTATGTACAGTGATGCAACGCTTTATCGGTCATATGTCGCACGTTTGATGCGTTCGCTTCACGCACAAATGCGGCCTCGCAAAAGCGAAGTAGCTGATGCTGATATTTGGTCGCATCTGCACGTTCTAAGCAATGGTGTAGTTAGGAACTTCCGTTAAGTCGATCAGGTTCAAATTTAAGATGATGTGAAATAATTTTCCAAGAGCTCTCTCTCTCTCTCTCTCTCCCTCTCTCCCCCTCTCCTTTCTTCTCTCTCTTTCCCCTTTGTGATTATAAAATAAGAAAAAAAAGGAAAAAAAAAACAATTTAAGTTTTTACAAGCTTGTCCTGTTTAAAGATGTATTAGATTGCCTATAGAACGCTTAACAGCGCCTTCGTCACAAATGCGTCGTGTCTAAGCAAAGTTTACAATCGCTATCGCTATCAGCGTTTTTCTCCACGCTCCGACATTATTTATACTAACATCTCACTCATTGCTCAAACGGCACTCGCGTTTCTCGAGATAGTTGCACAACTTTACGAATGCATTAGGTCTTGCAAGTGTTATATGCAGACGAAACTACTCTCGACGTACTCGACGTACTGTACGATTTAATAATACGCGGAGTGCTCTCGCGCGAGATAAAATCCGACCGGCACGATAAGAGCGATAAACGCGTCGAATATCATTATTTTCGTATGCTATTGCGCGGGATATGGACGTGCCAGAATAAATCACTCCGCGATGCGGCAATTTTATTAAAATAAAATTAACGGCAGCTGGAAATATATTGCGGCATACCAATCTGAATATTCGGTATAATATTCTAATACATTGCTTTTGTATAAAAAAAAAAGAGGAAAAACAATTCGAACGGTAATTAAAAGGGCTCGATCGCGCAGCATTTGCAATTAATTGCGCGATAACATTTTTATAATATTTTCAGCGCCGTGTACCACACTCGTCCCTCGATTACATTGCAAGCTAACTGTAACATTGCAGAACGATATATAATCTATTTTGTAAAAAGCCAGAAGTAATCGAAGCATCCGATCTCTCTGCCCGTTCATGTTAAATTGCACGCGGCGGAGATGCATTTTATGAACTGGCACGGATCGTAAATCTTAGCCTAGCTCCTCGCATTTACATGTATCTTCGTATAGCGAACAATTTCTTCAAGCTGTTCGCCCTCGACGGACAAGTAAACGAGCGAACTCGACGTGTCGTAATATTTCTATATTTGCAACGCGCGCAGCCTTTCTCTGAATCTCGTACACTCGATTAAAGACCGAGTAAAGGACGAGCTCATCGTGACTGTACGCGAATGCATTTTGCATTTTATCTTTTCACACGTGCGATACACATTTTGCTGAAAAAAAAAAATTTTTTGCGCTATTCAAAACGTCAGCTTTGAGAAGCCGAGTTCTTCCGCCTCCTCGCTCTTGACGACGAAGTTGATGACGATCGAATCACGTGGTGTGAGGAATCGGCTCCCTCCCATCCCGTCGCCGTCACTTATTCCGGCGATTGTTTGAGAAACGTAACGCCAGCGTCACTTTATCGCGCGTCGTATTATAAATTATGACGAAACGGACGTGCGCGTAACGATAACACGAAAAAGCGGCTGCTCGACGGATTACCGCAGCGCGTTGTGATGCAACCGGCCGGGGAAAAATGCATCGCGAAAACGAATCCACGTCTATATCAGACGGATTATCCGGCCGCGACGGATTATTCATTAGACTGCCGTACAACCCGATTAAATTTCGTCGCGACTTCCGTCGCAACGATATAATTAACGTCGCGAGTTACACTAGAAATTGTGCGTACGAGCGGCGGCCTCGCCCATCTCGCTGTTCTATCTATTATTAACGAATGATTGAACAGCGTCGAAACTGCGTGATATTATTAAGTATGACAATACGGGCGTGGTTTTACACGGTGCAACGAATGTGTTGTCGCTAAATGTTTCGCTACTGCTAAAGCCGTATTTAGAAGCGGCGTTGTAATTACATCAGCGTAAATATAATCATGGGGCAATATTTGCTGCAAAATTTAAATATTTCAGTATTCGCGTATTTTCGCGATTAGGACGGAAATTAAATTGCTGCGACGTTGTAATTTGTTTAAAATCAATTCCAGACTTTTCGTGCGGCATAGCGTCGATGATCGAATTCAATTCTTATATATGCGCTTTAATAAAAGAAGTCATTATTTATTAACCGATCGTGTGTCAACGTGCGCATGAATGAATAATTAAGTGGCAACGGTATTAAATCCAACTGTCGCCGAATCGTATATTTTATTGAACGCACGCATGATTATTACGCTTTGCCCTCGCTCGTTCGCCTGCAATCGCCACGTAGTCGGTTCAATATATTTTAATCATTTGTAACATACATGATTCTGTATGCCACGTGCTGCACCGGCAAGTAATTCGTAGGTTTTAAACTCGATAAATAAATGAGGCGCGCCTCGTCCTCGGAGCATAATGGATGTGACTTGTTTTGAATTCACGCAGAAACTTGACTGCGGTAAATGATGATACGCGTGCATGCAGTAGTAACATGTTATACACATGGTCGCAGATTTATGTGTACCGGAAGTGCTTATTAATTTTAACGTCAGAGAAAGATAGAGAGAGAGAGAGAGAGAGACTGAAACTGAGACTGTGGAAAGATGCAAGCTTAATATTGATTAATATGATCGTTAATTGTTTGTAATTGTTAATTGTTAAATCAGCACGATTATGGATTTTATGCACACCAATACTTGCTATTGTTATATCAAAAACCTCGATAAAACAGGTATCATGCTTGTCGACGTCTCTTTGGTATCTCCTTTTCGCTTCTCCTTGGAGCCGCCAGTATTACGTCAATATTTCGTAACGCGAATATATCATAGAGAGATGGTTATAAGATTTATAAGAATTTTTTATATATACGGCCATCATGTTTTCCACGAACATTACCAGTTTTTTTAAATTACAAATTTCAACAGCGTATTGATTATTAACTAATCCAATTAATGTAACGTGTATTTTTTTATTGCAAGCGTTGAATATTTCAGCTTTTGTGAACATGTAACGGTATTTCAGTTTTCAATATACGGAATATATTTTAATAAAAGCATTTCTTGATAAATATTTATATTTACATTGAGAGTCGGTGTAATGAAATGAGAAATACATTTCAGTACAGAAATATAGTACAGAAGATTATGATGAATAATACAGTCGTCTGTATTTTGGACGAAACAATTGATTTAGTGTACCAACATTTAGCCGTGAGGCAATATCAGCGTTATTTACGATAATAATCTCCTAAATAAAAAGTATTGCGAAATGGAATGACTTCATTCTATTAAACATGCAAGAACGGTGCATAACAAAACGGCATCTCTAAAAATACAGCACGCCTCGGTCATCGGCTCCGTGCCCCCTTAATTAAAATTTGAATTTCGCACACTATCTCTCTTTCTCTCTCTCTCTCTCTCCTTTCATATCAACGATTGACGTGTTGCAACATTAATTTACTGTATCGAGGCAATGCATCAGGCGCGGGGATATGCATCCCCGCAACATGTCGGACATGAACAGCAATCGCTCGATGATCTCGATGACTTCTCTGTCCGATCTTCATCACGAATAGCTATTCAGCGTGAAATATGTTGTCGATTTTCAACATGAAAAGAAATGAAAAAAGCTTTTATACGTGAAACAAAATAAGCGGAATAATTCAAGCAATAATTTTATCATTATTTTATTGATAAAATAAAGGTTTAAGATAAAGTTAGAATTTCTATTTTGAATATCGATCAAATTATCTAGTTATATTCAACTATTCAAACATATATATTGGAATTTCCATATAGAATTGGCATGGATAATTCCAGGTTATTACAAATTAATATTGTCTAATTTTACGAAACTACAGATTTCGCGCAGAGTCAGCTTTGCTTTCTTTTAAATCTTCGCGAATTTTAGTAATCGCGATGTTTGTGGTTTCGCGAAACACAGTTCTCCGTACAGCAGCAAACGAAAAAATTTGACACGTGACAAATCGAAAGAGTGTCTTTTCGGGGAGACAAATATTATGAGCGGTCAATAGTTTCGCGATGATAGGCGACAACTCGCGTTTCCGACGAGCGTAGAAGGTGCAGATCGGGTTGGGAAATTGTCGACCAAAGTGAGGTAAAGCGTAATGACGATCGGGAGGAGAATATACCGATGTGTATGCATGCGTTCACGCGTTCACCAAATCGAAATTAAGCTGGTTCAGTGATGTTAGTTTGACAAAAATATGTAAAAATATGATAAAGAAAAGTTGTCAGGTGTTATATCGCATGTGTTGGGATCGCAAAATATTTTTCATAGATAGATAGACAACATAGACAACAGACAATAATAGTAGACAATAATTCCAGATGACTAGCGAATTCTCATATGACTAATGATCGATACATTCGCCCGTCATAATGATTTTGAAATCTATACTTATTCTTTATTCCAGGTCCAGCATATCTCTCTGATGTATAATCAAATAGATTATATAATGAAAGAATAATTTATGTAAGAACAAGTTCCGTTTAAATTTAACTTTCATAAAGTTTGAACTTTACTTAACTTGGTTGAGAAAACAATAAGAAATTTATTACAGATGTTTTATTCCTTTTTAATAATAATTATAAAGGTAAATATTCGCCATATTAATTGCGGTACTTATATTTTATTAATGATTATCAGTAATACGTTCCGTTAATTATGTTTTTTAATCATTGTCACGCAATGCAATATCTTCGATATCTTTATCAATATCTTCCGTATCGACGTTTTTTTTTTTTTTCATCGATCCACATAGTTGAGTATCAACGTCACCGACGAAATAAAAGGCATAGGCGCGGCGCGACGATAGCGAAACACAGATGGTTTGTCACCAAAATTAATTCTAACGATTCGTTCAATCTTGTTACAATAAAGCGGCGGCTGTGCCCAATCGATTAGTTATCGGGATAATGGTTAGCGATTCGACTAATTCGTATAGTCGCGCGATCGTTAACTCGGCCTGTCAGATTGTAACTGTACTTCTTAATGCCATATATATATATATTCAACAGTCTCATTTATTAACGTCTTGAAATTATTGGAACTTGAATTTATGCTTTTATTTTAATGAACTTGAATTTATGCTTTTATTTTAATGAACTTTGAAATTAAAGGGAGACCGCTAGACGTTAAGAAAATCAAATTAATTAAGGCATTACATCGGAGACAATATTTATGTGATTGATTTAAACATGCACAGAGTTAAGAAATTAATGTCGCATAAATCATACGAAGAGTTTTTTCTTTAGTTTCTCTCTTTTAATCGAAAAACTGAGAAGTTATACTGAATTATTAGGGTAGCTTTCTGAAGCACAGAAATAAATTAATCAATCATTATCTACAATATTCTTGTGATTAGATATCGTTAAAACTTAGCTAGAAATAAATCTATTTAATTCTCACGAAGCGTCGATATCGACGTCTATACGCGATGAATGTTACAATACTAGTCCATGCGCTCGTTGAGAGCCCTCGGCAAAATCGTAACTTTAATGAGATTGGGTAAAGGTTCATATTAAAACAATATCCAGAGATATTCAGTGGCAAAAGAGCGAACGTCGTTAGCATATTTATTATGCACGTTTGATTTCCGAATTTTCCGCGGGGGACACTGTGGACAGGCCCCGCGGTGATCCACAGCGAGTTTCCGATAAGCGTTACAGGAAATTTCACGTGTAACACTTAGAGCTTAGAGATAACGTCGTGAGACTTGAGGGAAACAGGTTTTTTATTGTCAGGCCGCTGCTTTATCGTTGTTGCGCTGAGAGAGTGCAACCTCTCGTACAGTTGATTAATCACCGCGTCCAAAAACGCGCGCACGCGTGTACCGTTGTGTGCCTGCGTGATGCGCCTGACACACAAGCGCGCTTTACATAATATATTTTCATTCCGCGGCTTTTTTAGTTTTCGCCCCAAAACAACTCTCTTCCTGAGGACCCGAAGAGCTTATTTAATAGCGGCGTACACGTATATTTGCCGGTTACGCGCGTAATTACGTCGCGTTAGCGCAATGGGAGTGCGCAGCCCGTGTACGAGTAAACGCATTAATTTACACCGTCGAGTCCCCATTTTGATTATTTCCAAATGAACGGTGGGCGAATAATTACTTCCAACGTTGGCAGTTTACCTATTGGGAAGCAAACAACTATTCCTAATCAGGGCGTAAATGTTGCCGGGTGGAATGGCGCTGACGTAGCTTTCGATTGCGACTCGGGTGGACGTTATTGCAATATTAAATCCGGTGTCGAGTTCATATTGCTTTTTAACAAATAAAAGAGTATCTGCGCGCGCGGCGCAGCTTTGAAATTCCGCGAATTTATTTCCAACGACCGTGCAGTTACGGTGAAAATAACAGTTCTGAAAGAGAGAGAGAGAGAGAGTCGCTTCTTCACGAAAGTTCTAACAATAATATTCCCGGAGCAAAAAGAAAAATCTCTCCGAGACGCATCAGACGGTAGTAGCGAGCGCGAATTGATAATATGAAATTTGTAATCTCGTATTGTATATAGTTTCTCAAACTCTATCGCTTTTATTCGTTCGCGCGAAAGGACACCGTTGTATGTGAGGCATACATACTATTCTACTCGACCACGATACTCTGGGAAATTGATAGGTGTGGCTCGACTAGCTTTATTACATTCTGATATAAACTCGATAAATGTGTTATCGACAAAAACGAAAATAGAAACGCACGCCAATATTACCTCTAAAAAAACATAAGTATTCATATAAACAACACATTGTAAACCGTAGCGCGTATCAGAAGGGATGAAGAATCAAATTATAAGCAGATTGAATAATAACGACGCGGGGGATGTTTCGGAAAAATCGTTGCTTTGCCATTGGAGGATTTTTTCCCGCGAGCGAACGCCCAAATTATTTTCGGCGTTTTATCTGCCGTCAGCAGAAGCAGTTGGATAGTTATCCAATTTATTTTACGTGGCACGCCCCGCCGCGACCTTTTCGCGAAGATGCGTCTAATGAATCTGATTGTGTGAGCTTAAAAAAAAATTCCGCTCCCTGATCCTACGCGATCAATCGCGCCGATTACATTTTCGGTAAATGACATGTCCGTGGGTTGAGGGGATCGCGGAGTGTACGACAAAGGGGACGGATCGGCTCGGCCGTGCTCGTAAAAGCGATTTACCGTCCGTTTCTGTCCCTGTGTTTGACATATGCATACAGATGCGCGTCATCGGCCAGCGCAGCGCGGGTGCGCGCGCGAGTGCGAGCGCAAAAGTGTATACGCGCGATATGCCGATCGAAGCTGCGTACCGGCCGCATTACGCGCGCATCGGTACATACACGGCTACGTCGTGGCCAGAAACCCGTTTGGCACGGTTAATAAAACAAGTAATAATAGTCTCGGCACATCCAATATTTGTCCGACCGTGTGGACGAGCGTAAAACTGCGGAGCGCCGTAAAAAAAAAAGATCACTGCATTTATGTTTACGCAATATTATTGATAAATAGTTGTTTATTCTCTGCTAAATATTACGTAATATTTTTTTGTTCGTTTCNCGTAATGCGCGCGTGTTTATCGGTTTTAGCACGTCGAATATTCTCGTGCACGACGCGCGCGACTTGCAAATTATAGCTTAATGAGGAAAACATTGATGATACGACAATGAGCGAAATAAATAATAGGTATCAAAAGAAGATCGCATGCTAAATGCATATTGCAGTGGATTGCCACGGGATTTCTTCGCTCTCCAATGATAACTTATTAATAATCCTAATTTGTAATACCGTTAATTAGTAAGTACGTGTTTTACCTGAATAAATGAAACGCGTTTGAATTCTGCATAATAAAAGTGACAAATTCATGGTATACGTGTACATAAAATACGTGATACATACCGCGGTAACGACAATCGCTAATAAGCCGTTCCGCGGACGATTTAAATCTCTCAATACTCGCAGAAGCATAGATAGTATCGCGAATGTTGTTGCGCGAGCGCTTAGAGATAACTCGATAAACAGGTTTGCGGACGGCTGTGCAGATCGTTAAGGAGCCATTGAAATGTATATCGCATTGTTATCCGTCACGCTGGGTATTACCAGCGGCCGTTCGCCCACACCTGTGGAATTTCATTTTTAACCCAATGGAGACGCGCTCGCGGGAAAATCTACGCGTTTATCCGCAGAACGTATAGTTGAATAAACTGTTAATTACGTTCCGTTGACGTGGCGCTCGGTGAAATCGAAACGTTCGTTCTATTTTATAATTCTTTATTTATAGATAATAAACTTTAATTTTTATTTTAATTAATTATTTCAACATTTTTGTTTACTCGTTATTGGCCTTAATATTTGTTTTGTATTGCATATACGAGTTTGTTTTTCAGTTAGACTATTATCTTTTTTAACAAAATATTATTTTAAATAAGCTCCGTTATTGGAAAATCCATTAAAAATATTATATTTAGCAAGTTCCAAGTAAATAAAAATATAACTTTTTTATTTATGAAAAGTTTTACATAAATTATAATTACAAAGTACATAATTACATATTGCGTCAGTAAATTAACATCTTTATAAATTATACATATTTTTGTGACGTCTTCGCGTGTTTTTTATGTTACATATTATTTTCACGTCTTCACGTGTGTTTTATGTTACATATATTTATGTTCTTTTTAAAAATATTCATTCTATTATAGATATAATTCCGGATATTAATATCTTAAATTCTATAAATCAGAGAGTTTATATTATATTTAGTTTTAATATTATATTGAGATTTAAACGTTATTAAATCCAAAAAAGCGCGATTTCTAGCCCTGATAAATTAGGGATTCTCGGATATTACATTATACTTGTTATTGAATTTAAACGGAAATTGAATTGAACTGTTATTGAACTGAGATTTTAAAGTTAATCTGGGATTTTGGTTTTCATGATGAAATTTTGATCCCTCTGACGTCTACATGTTCTAATAAAATTCAGACCGTGCTATTAGCTGCCAAGAGCCACCGACGCGCTTGCGTTGATCCCCACTCCGGTAATAATTATTTTGCATTGTATGCATAATAAGCAATAGCAACAGCGGTCCCGCCATCGCGCAATTTGAACTACCGACATACACGTGTGTGCTTGTGCCCGCACCAACGGACGTGGTTACACTCGAGAGTATGATTCATATGCCAATTATCATGCACACACTTAAACGGGTTTTCGACGCATGCACGCGCGCCCGCACGCACGGATTTCAGGTTTATCTCTTTTCGATTATCTATGTATTTCTTCCCTCACACACTCGCGCACACTTCCCTCTTTCTACAATAATAACTCCATTATTTATACGGTTATTTTAAGTTTAATTAAAATTGTAAAATTTTATAGATTATCTACACGACAGATATTTGATTTAATATACAGAGAACATTTTATCGAGATTTTCTTCCATTTCGCGTATTACCTCTTTTTATATTTTAAACTCGATTTTAAAATGTTATTAGAGAAGATTAAAATAATATGATGTTTCTGAAAAGACGAGATATCTCAAGAACGGAGAGATGGATGTATTCCAGTATATTTATTTATTGGAATTGGCGCCTGATGCAGCGTGACGCATACACAATGACGAGAATTTCACGGAAAACGGCTAACACAAATAACTACGTAAATGTGATTGTACACGCCAAAATATTGGAATCTCCACTGTCGATGTGGCATTTATTTTTAAGTACTACAGAGATCCGAGGAAAGTCACCGGGAAATATTGCCGTCGAGATATCTGGTGATTTCGCTATTACGCTAGCTCTGCGGATTTTATGGATAATGCATGAGCGCGCGAGATCAAAGTTCGCTTCCTCGCGCGTATTTATTAGCTGTTCGCAATTTTTCTCAGACTCATGTTTAATCATCTAATATATATAATTTCGATCTTATAAAAATGTTTAATAATACAGTAATGTTTATTATTATATCGTCTGAATCACAAATAAAACAAAGAGAGAAAAAGAGAGAGAGAGAAGTTTTTAGTTCCAAAGAGTCTGTATTCTCCACAATATTGATTTGTTTTATAAGGACACCTGCGGAATTTAAAAAGAATTTGCAGAGTATTTTGCCACAGCTGCCATGACGGAATTTAAATACCAAGAATCTAAAAGGCGCCGCGAAAACACGACACTTTGAAGTGATCAGCTGAGTAGCTTTATAAGAACAAAGAGTAAAAATTTTAAAAAGTAATTTGTAATCCTTATCCCATAAGAAAAGTTTACAAGCACACAATTGAAAAGTTTTAAGTAATTTGGAACCTTAGATATCTCGACGCGATATCCGTAATAGATACTGTAACTTTTAATTAGTTGATCACGTGGAGTTAGGTTTGTGAAATTATCCCGAAATGCGATTTTTATAAAATTAATGTGCATTTGATTATCCATAATGTGTCTATTAATAATCGTTTTTTATTTACTTTTCAAGAAAAAATAAAAAGAAAGAATTCATCTGCATACTTAAGTACATTTTTTTTTATTATATTTATGAATTCCAATTGCCCATCAATTATTCATTTTTATGCAAAAAAATTATTTATAGATAAATGTAGATAAATTGTAGACAGTCAAATGATATATCAATTTTTAATAAAAATTTGCATTTTGAGATGTCAACTTTACAAACTTAGTCTTACTTAGGAATCATTGTCATTCATTCATACGTTGATCAAAGAATAGTCCAAGTAAGATAAAGCTGTAAATACGTAATCTTTTTATTATATAAAATTGAATTAAAAGTTCAATTATTATATTTTAATATAGCGGTACAGTAAAAAATGTAATTTGATGAACAACAATGTCACACGACTAATTGTGCTACACAGTCTCCACTAAAAGTTAAATGATGAGCAAAATTCGGGATTTATTCGCGATGCGGCTTCGTCACGCGTGACGCGATAAATCGCAGCCGTCGTTCATGCGGCTATCGTCCTCAAATATCGGACGTATGACGCCGGAAAATAAATCGAGACGGATCTGATTTTTTTCCCCTGCAGTATCCAGCGTTTATTTCGGAGATTTTACGGGAATTCCGCGGACCGAATCATTTTGCCCTAGAAGCTTCAAAATAAGGCGACCGTCCGATCAGAGCATTGCGAAATTTTCGCATAAGCGAAACTCGAGGGCTGCTCCACTGTTCAATAAATTACGGGGTACATCCGCGCGATTGACGGCTGTAGATTTATCGCAACGATAACTTTCGCGATAGTCGCCACATGGAAGGAAGAAACTAACCGGATGCTTCATAGCATTCTGAGAACACTTACGAGTTGAAGATAAATATAGGAATTGTGTTTTTTACAAAGTTCTGCTCCCTGATGTCAGGTTTCTGACGCAAGGCGCGCAAGTCTACGAAACGCAAAGAGTCGTGTAGAAACCATAGAAATGGGCACTCGGGATATCTTTTATGGACACAAATAATAAAAAGATAAGTCATGATATACACAATGATGCAATACACAATAAACGAAAGCGCTCGAGCCATTCGTCTTACCAAAATTAGAAACATTTATCTCCGACGATAATTATCTCTCAAGGCTGTTTTTTTTCAATCTATATTAGTCTTATCATCAGTTTAACTTTCTTCAGTTTAACGGCCTCTAAATCTTGCACATTTGTCTTTAATATTTTATATATTATCTCTACATCTCTACATCTTGAAAAGTTAATATCACAACGATATTATTAATTCCAGATGATTATTAATTCCTATGAGAGCTAAAGCAGTTGTATGAAAGGTGATCGGAAAATTATTAAATTACATGTATTACAAATACTCGAAATTGATTGTTTTTAACACCTGATACGAAAAATGAAACTGTAGACTCTTACGCAATTATACTCGTTCAATTAAAAGCTACGCGGCCGCTAATCACCGCTTGGTTTTAATGGGCGTTCACCGTATAAAACCGCTTAGAAATGCAGAATCGAGCCGCACGCGCGATCGACTCGCATTTTTACCGCTCGCATGAGAAATTCATCAAGTACTAAGTAGAGGTTCGCGGAAACGCCCTGTAGGAAAGTAAAGTGCTCCATTGTTTTACACAAAATCACCTCGTTGAGCGAAACACAGCGTCGATTTCTCGCCTATTTGTCCATATTAATGGGAATATCGCGTTCGTGTTTTCACTCGAGTTCGTGCAGCTCGTGCTCGATGTAGCAATTAGAAAGATCATTGTAATGCAGCATGCGCCATGTGTGTATGTATGTAAATGTGTGTATGTGTTTGATATAATAATTAATAAATTTTATTAACTTTTAGAAATCCCATTACGATTGATTCCGCCGGTGTATAATAATATATCAGACTCGGCGAAATCCAAATAGAAGCGTTTATTCGAAATAAACGAGTCGCTGCCGCTTTTATTGGCTCTCCGCGGAGAAATCTATCGCTATCTGGAAATACATCCTGAGTAGTTAATCGCTCGTAATCCACTTTGGCGTGATCTATGCCGCTTGGTCGTCGGTAGGTAATGCCGCTGTTTAGAACGCTGTCGTGCCGACCATCGCACGGATGGCAAACCCGGCTACAGTTTTGTCGCTATCGATTCGCACGATTCACGCCGGCTTTACTGGGACGGCACACGGATCTTGCGATGTAACACACACGAGCCGTAATTGCTCGGAGAGGTCTTTGTAATTTTTCTTTTCTTATCCGTTTTAAATCGGAAATTTATTGAACTGACGAAAATCGACGAAACGCGCGGAAACAATTAGGTTTCAAATTATATAAATAATTAAATATGCGAGACTGACAATTAAATTAAATACGCGAATTAAATGGCGAAGATCGGTAAATTTTGACTTAATTTTCTATCCGAAAAGGAATCCCCCGAGGAGACTAAAGATTGCCGCGCTTGAAGTAAGAAGCCGACCAAATTCGTGCGCGCGACTTGAAAACCACTGGGAATTACGCACACAGCTCCGCGCGTAACGCACACGCGCGCCCGTACACATCGCGCAAATTTACGCGAGGAAGCCGCACGATCTTGACGCACGTTCTTAAGCTTCTAATTAAAAGCCACGATGCCTGGCTTTAATTTGGCGTGCCTTCATTCACGATTTCTCGCGATAAGTAAACCGGAGCATAGCTCGCGCGCACTCGCGTTGGCATCTCGAAAACTAATCTCGCTTAACAATTTCACGATTCACATTAACGAAAATTTCATTTCTCGCTTAACGCTTCTATCCATCATAATCATGCCACTGCGAACAAACAGTACCGTGTGTTAAAATATCTTCTCTCTCTTTCTCTTTCTCTCTTTTTTTTTTCAAATTTACTCGGTTCGTGGGTACACAAATGGGCACTTTCAGTTTCTATTTGTTTTCTCAACTTTCGTTAAGTGTTTTATGCCTGTCGACCTGAAGTACACGCGTGTGTACCCTTCGGCTTTCCATTTCCGCCCAGGGCGCGCGAACCGGTGCCGGGGCACTTAACTCCTGGAAGGAAGAAATTTATTAAAATTAAAGATTCGAGTCGTTTACTTTCCGACGGTTTTAACAAACGGATTCTTGCCAAAGACTCGAAGCGCATCTCTTTCTCTTTTTTTTTTTTTGCATAACCACGATTTAACCTAGAAAGATTAAGGAGGTTCTCAAGGACTCATTACTCTTGCTTTTATAATCGCACGCTGATCGTGATCGATTCGAAACATCTTTCATCCCCGATGACACATCGAGCGTCTTTCGCTGATTAATTATGTGGAGACGTTTCCGCGGCTTTTGTTCCGCCGGAGTGATTTATCGCTCGGTGTTAAATGATGAGCGGGGGTCATGCTAAATATCGAGGTTTCATCGGCCGCGTATTTTAAATGAAACAACATTGCTAGTGACATTAAACGCCGGCCAGATCGATACCTGCATCACAGCCTCCGCACGCTTCCACGTCGTAAAATAAATCCGAGAATGAAGTGGCTGCTGCATACAAGTTGGATATTATATAATTAAGATTTGGTCATGTGTCGAGAAATTAATTAGAGCTGTCGCTCTTTGTCCTCTTATTCGAGCTTCCGTCGAGCTTTTATTCTCCCGTATATTCTCTCTCAGCGCTTGCAACGTGATTACATGATCGCGAGAGGAATTATAATAACAAATATGTAATAAACAGAAATGTATCTTTTTCCTAAAAATATAATTTATCTCCGAAACGATGATATTTTTGCAAACATTTTCGAAGGATAAAAAATGAAAAATCGAGGAATCGAGAACTCGTGAGTTTAAAAAATTTCTCACAACACACAGTGCACTTCGAGCGTGACCAATTTTGCTCTGCGAACACCACTTTCCGGATGTGCCCCGTTATTACGCGTCTTTCTACGCGCTTGAAGAAATCGGGGCACAAAAAAAGAGACCCGCGTATATGCATGGGTTCCGCGTTTCGCCAATTTATAACGACAGCTTGAGGACGAGCTCCGACTCGATCATCTTTACGCGACACCCGGTAGGTTGAACGCATCACACACTATCAGACGTAATACAGTCGAGTGCAGCGCGGACTGCGGTTGAGGGGAACCGCCACGGGCGTGGGGATCGTAGAAGACGAACGGGGAAGAGCATGCGGGGCATCTGTTTTGTATGTGCAGCGTGAATTTGAACACGTGTTTCATTTAAATATTTGTACCTGAAACTCTTATACACACATCGCCAATTTGCACGAGTAAGACGCTACCTGCGTGTGTGTGTACGCGTGTGTGTGTACGCGTGTGTGTATACGGTGTCGATCTCCAGTTGCAATGACACCTAAAAACTGACACTGCCCGAAGAATTTTTATTCGAGTGGACTTGCGATCGGAGAATGAGTGATATATACAATCGCCTTCGTGGAAAACAGGTCACCGGTTGCACCGATCCTACGCGCGTGGCTTTTCGTTTCGTTTTGCAGGAATCTGATGTCACTCTCGGCTAACGGTTAAGAGAACCCAGCAGAGAAATAAAACGCAACACTTACTTTTCGAGATCTATAAACGCGACGGATACGTACAATAGTATTGTCGACCTGTATTCGCGAGTTACTTTTTCCATTGTGCCGCACGTGCTTTATTTCGCTTTATTTTATCTTGTCACAATTTTGACAAATGACAGAGAACAAACATTACAGCACGGTTTCTACACACAGATAGAATATGTATAGCATTTTATTATATTTATAACGCTTGTAGGAAAAATAATAAATTCAATAACTGATAATGGAATTTCAGTTGCACTATTAAATTCGTAATGTCAAATACATATCTCAATATGTCGTTAATTTAACTGAAACAATGGAGTTGAATAACAACATTTTAACTACATGTTTTGTATTAAAATAATAATTTCGATACGCATAGTAGTTAAAAATAACAAAATATTATTTATTTTTATTTAATTCAAGCAATTGGTTGAAATTTGATTCTTTAATCAAATCGTTTAACAGTGTGCTTCTAAATATATTTCCGAGATAAAATAATTATTTAAAATCCACCTTTTTCTCAAAACGTTATTTTTAAATAAATTTATAATTAATTATTAAAAGAATGAATGTGGATATACAATATAATTAATTTTAATATATACCAATTTTTTGAAAGGCATTTAAAATATTTTTAATAAAAAATAATAAATATCTTTGATAAAAACAATATTAAAATGTACTATCCTGTAATATAAAAGTGACTTTAAAAGCATTCTTGCGGGTAGATAAAATATTGTTTACTTTGTCACGGAAATTAATTCCGCGTCTGCGATGCATCTGATATCATCGCTATGACTGGTACATAAGAGAGTTGAATTGGAACTGTGCCAGCTGCTGGCGGGTCCCAGATTCGTTCCGTCGAATAAAATAGGTATGAATAAGCAATGAATTTAAAGAGCGGACGGCGCGGAAATCGTCGACTCCGTGGCAGCGAAAAAAAGATTTTTTTACGAGCGTCCTGTCGTTGTTGTTGTTGCTGCCTCGTTTCGTTAGCCTTGAATGGAAGTCGCCCAACGTGACTAACGCGAGACCATTGTGCTCGAATTTTCGATCCGTTGTGTAAAAGTTTATCCGTTTATGTGTCGTTGAACAACAAAGATATGAACCAATATGGTTACACATCAAACAATGTTTAAATCTTGTAAAACAAATCTTGTTCCCGTTGGACAATTTTTCAAGCAACTTTTTTCCTTTGTCTTTTCTTTTGCATCTGCAAGTTTTATCTGAAGCTGTTGTACTTGACGATACAAAAAAAAAAAGATAAATCATAAATCAATTCGTGCGCGTGAATAATTTCCGCGCAAATTGCCATCTCGGCTTTCTACGTTTTTTTCATCGATTTTTATCGATTTATCGTTGACAATGACAACTGACGTGAAATAATAGACATTGGCTTTCTCTCCTCCCTCTTCCTCTTCCCGTATATGTCGACGTCGCGTCGTGACGTCCCGATGCACATGCCTGTTCACGCATATCTTAGACGGAGAGAAGAAAAGAGAGAAAGAGATACTCTGCAACTGCGAAGAAGATGAAACTGTTGAAAAAAATACACGACCATATGCCAATGCATACGATCAGAAAGGCGCGTGGTAGAAAGAAAGAGAGAGAAAATGTACAAGCGAATGTATCCGGTCGTTGGCACGACTAGCGCTCGTTTGATTTGTCTCCCTCCTTTCCGCCCTATTCTCTCTCTCTCTCTCTCTCTCTCTCTCTCTCTCTCTCTCTCTCTCTCTCTCTCTCTCTCTCTCTCTCTGTCGCAAGCATTAGGAGATATCCACACGATAAAACACAGATGCATATTTATACCTCGGGGCTTTGAATTTTGCTAATTTTCTTCACATATATTATTTTAATACAATTATTAAATATTTCTGCTCATTCAGTATTTTATTAGATTAAATGGATAATAAACTTTGTACAGATAATTATTATTTGTATAAATGTCTGTTATTTTAGAAATGGAAATTTTACAATATACGATTTTATTTATTTTCTGAAAAATAGAACAAAAGATTCATGATATTTTTTTTTCCTCCGGGGAATGTAAATTCAACGTAAAACTCGGGCTGATACATTTCAATCTCTAATTTATTCTTAATTAAACGTTATTACACGGTTATTATTCAAAAGAATATTTTTCATCTGTTTATTACAGAGAGTCTTTTGTTATTTTATAATAATGTTATTTTACATCTTAGTAAAACATTTAATTCATTATTCGCAATGCTTAAACTGAATAATTAATATCTGTCGCTTTGTGACGATGCATTGATGTAATTAATAAACGCAACGGACCATGGAGTTGTTTATCGTGCAATATTATTTGGCTTCCGATACGAGAAAATATCGTATGCACAAAATTTTCACCGCATAATAACGCTTTATTTTGCAAAAAACAAATTACATATAGATTGGTTTAAAATTACTGTGCAATTTAATAACTACAGCGCTGGTTCGGAATAAAATTGTCATTATTTAAAATTCACTAACTTCCGAAAGAAATATCTTGAAAATTATGTCGAATAAAAGTGTGGAAATTGAAAAATAATAATTTAGCAATGATTGTTAAATAAATTTTAACTTGTGATATTGGTTATAACACAAATATATGTTTTCGTATATAATAATGCTTTACAAACAATTTTATATTAAAAATTGGGAAAAATGAAAAAGTTTTATATTATGGCAAATACGACCGAATAATTTTAATACAAGAGATTAAATTTGTTTCTTCATGCATCACGCTTTCTCGCTCGCAATTTCGTTTGCAATTTCGCTATTTTTTCTCTGTCTTGATCCACGAAAGAAAGAGTGAGAGACAAATTTTCGCTGAAAATACTTTAAACTTACTTGTATGTATTTCGGCGTTTGCATTTGCATTCCGCGCGAAGAAACGGATTCACGATATATTATTACAGAATGCTGCTTTGTATCGCCGTGATATTAAATTTCCATCGTTTACGTAGAATATCGACGGCGATATTCCATATCCCGAGATATTCTACACTTGCATAAACACTGTCGAATGTTATTACGCGTCACATTCGCCCCGCTCTCTCTCTCTCTCTCTCTCTCTCTCTCTCTCTCTCTCTCTCTCGCGCTACCATCCATCATTATCTCCGCGATAAAAGCTTTTAGTTATCCTGCATTGACCCAAATAATCAGCAGATACAAATTAATTTATCCACAATGACTGATAATGCCGAGTGAATACCTTCCGTCCCGCCTCCTGTCTGTCGGCTGCAGATTTCATTTGACCAGAATATTGGGCATTTTTACATTATAAGCGAATTCATGAGGCCATGCCGTTCTATTTTCCATTAATCACAGATTTGAATCCCATTAGAGTATATGAAGCTATACACTGTTTAATTAAATTTCTAATAATAACAACCTTCAAACTTAACTTGTTTGTTTTAAACATTAATATCATTCTCGATATAAGACATTTAAACTAAGAATCACTACAAAAGAAATTTGCTTTAATTTATTGCATTATAACTATCTATTAACTATATATAAATACCACTACGTTCCAAATTAAAGGAAAAGAGAACAACGTGATCACATACATCACGGCGGCGTGATTTTCGTCGCCACTACCGAAACGTACCCAGATGTGCAGCTTCTATCACCTAGACAAATATATAACTCCCTCTTTCTTCTGCACAGTCTCAAAGTTCCTCGGTGTCTTGATCTACTCCAGTCTTTCATGTCTTGGTATCGTCGTCGTCGTCGTTGCTTTTCGCCACTGCTGCCTCTTCGTCGGTGGACAATATTTTATCGGTTCTTCTAACACGTTACTATAGCAACCTCTCTTGGCGACTCCCGAGTTTCCAAAAGCTCGGACTCCGGCTCCTTTTTTATCTACGAAACCCATATTCCGAACGACTTCTTTCGACCATTATGCAGCGATTTGTCCCTATCGCCGGTGTTGGACAAAATTTGTACGAAGCACCGGAGACTGAGTGTTTTCGGAGTACGGGCGTGATCTTGAAAGAATCATCACCGATCCCGAAGCGTTTTGTCGAGTCTCGAGCGCTTTAAACCGACGGGTACATATTTACCGAGAGAATTGCTCGTTAAGAAAACTTTCACTTAATTCTTTCGATTTCTCAGCGACGTTCCTTTCAATCTTTTTGACATGCACAGCGAGAAGGCAATCTGAAGAAAGAAAATTATATACGTTATTTTTGCAGTACTCTAAAAACTCGGAATAAAACGCATTCTGCCCGATGCAGAATTCTCTCGATTACTTTCATGCACTTTCTGGTGTATCTTGCTTTGCAAAACAACATCGAGCTTATCAATAAATGCATAGATTTATTATCCAAATTATTGTTTCCCGTGACACTGCGAACGGCTTTGCTCTCTTATTTCCATCGCATTTTATTTCTATTAAATCGGAGCACTCGCATTCAACGTGCAACGTACAAACGAATGAATGCCACGCGTATTTCATTTATGCCCACGGAGCGACGTAAAAAGAGGGAATGAAGCCGAGCCGAGGTGGAGGAAGCGGGAAGATGGGTAAAGATTCCCGCATCGATTTGAAATACGTCGTATAACCGTTGTATTAAACATTGAATAGTTATCAGTACGCGCATACGTGCGCGGCCGAATGCTAAATTATTCACGAGTTATAAATTTGTTGTTGATAAATTTCATATTAATATGTATATCAACGAGAGAGCGGATATCGTGCGCATAAATTATTTATGCGTGTTACACGCGTTATGTGACCATTAATGCTCTCGTTGCAATTGGCCGCATAAAATAAACGCATTATCCGCGATCAACGTTGTGTCAATACGTGCGCGTGTGATTTCGTTCGGGCCGGCTTCTACCGATCTCTGCCCGCCATTACGGAAATCGGCGTTCGGAGTCGAGAGTCGCTACAAATCACCGTGCGCTTCTTTGAGGCTTACGGTTTACCTTTCGAAGGAACGCGGAGACGATATCGGCGTTCCTCGCGGATTTATCGGAAATCATCAAGTTCACGACCGAAATCGGTCGTCAGCGTTGTATTTGTACTCGTTCGTCCAAGTTTTTCTGACTTTTCATTCTCTTATCCCAGCTGGCAGACACACGAACGTCTGTAGCCGCAATACCTCCTGGTCTAGACATTATTTTGTCCAGGTCAAATCAAGTTAAACCGAAGCTCGTGCCGTCATAACGAGGAACATTCCGCTAATCCGCTGGCGCCGCTAATGACACGGCCGACAAGTTTTCCGCTTTCTATATATACGGTGTAATTGAATTCCGTATAATGAGGGTCGTTACGCGTTTAACGTCGTATTCCATTGAATTGGGAGATTCGCGTTTTATCTGACTAACACTAGGTTAGCAGATGCAGATCGACTGGAAATTCAGGGGGCGAGATCCCTCTCTCGAGATTCTGCAGAAATTACTTTTTCTCATGTCTCGATTGAAATTTTTTCCTCCTGATAATTAATGGACTATCCTTGATCCTTGATTCCGATCCTCAGTCGGAACATCATAAATTTCTTCTTGCTATTCAATCCTCGCGATCGGACATCATAAATTTCTTTCTGCCGCGGACGTCGGAAATGTCGCGACACGTTTCCTAATGTGTTCTCGCTGCTTTTTAAGCTTCTTAGTAATTTATGTCACATAATTTGTTTATTTCCCAACCGTATATTTCATGTCGTTCAAGCCTCATTTAGCGCGGATCTAATAGGGAATGGAGTTTGGAGAGAAAGAAACGAGAAACTCAAACTATCTTTCGTAAGTACACTCGATTGAATAACTTGAAACTTCTGGGAATCATTTCTCACTTGTTATGGCTTTCGTGAGTCTTCATTGCGAGACTGCGTTCCACAGTCAGTGCTGGGGGAAATAAGAGAACTATCTGTTAGAGTGTCATCTTTCGCGATTATGTTTAAATCAATCGCAGACGTCGTTGAACAGAGAATCTCTTCAAGAAACCATGCCAAGCGTACTGCCAGCGATTGATCGTTCATGTTTGAAGCTTACCGATTACCGACATCCCAATTAATCCACGACGAGTCCGCGAAAATGAGATCCAACGGACGGCCGCGTATTCGATCGCATCAGATCCGCGATTCTGGAATCTCGCGTCGGACATCGCGAAGACGTCGCGGGCTGCTCGCGTCGCCCGGTGGGCCGATCATGCGATTCCGCGTCACGTGCGGCACGCGCGAAAGATTATCTCCCCTCCCCCCCTTCTTCGCCTCTTTTTCCTCTTTTTCTCGCGCGGAAAAAGCGGAACTCTTTTCCGCCTCGTGTAATCGGGGCTTTACGCACGCCGATTATTCATATGTTCCGCGCGTGTACATACGTACGAGCGTTTGCGCATTCCCGCGATCGTCATTCATACACAGCGAAAGAGATATAAATACTACGCGCGTCCGCGCGCATGCGTACGCACATGTAGGTGCGCGCCACAGGAACGGGACACGTAACGACCCCGTAAATTCACGGCCCTCCCCCCGCACTCATCCCCGCCGCCCGTCATAGCTTTGTTGCCACTCGAGGGGCTTTTATTTATTTACGGAATACATCCCGAGATTCAATTTGGTACATGTGCATGCTCGCTCCGCTAGTTGCCCGTTTGTTTGTCCATTTTATTCTGTCATTCTCTTTTCCACGATTTTTTAATATTTTTCTTCCCTCTTCTTTCCTTTTATTAATAATATTCGCAACGACGATCATGAAATATCTTCTTGAATCAGCGGAATTCCTCGCTCTGTTTTTCATTCGCTACCCGTTACGGTCGTAAAATAAAGAAGTCGCGCGGAGAAAATCCAATGCGAGTGTACTACGAAAAATTATAATACGACAGTAAATTGTACATAAAACATAAAAATTATGACGGAAAATTGTATATAAATGGTTAAGCACAGCTGGACAGCTGGAAAGTTTCTAACAATAAACTTTATATATTATATTTTTTTTTTTTATTCAGATGAAACATCCTTTATTAAAACATTTCTCATTAACGTTAGATATTTATTTTAATTACGAGTTAAACAGTTTTAACATTAGCCATTAATATTTCCTCTTAATTTTCAGGAAATGCAATTTCTTACGCTTTCTCTCCCAATAAATCTTCTAATGTCTAACTATACTTCGCTTTATAAATTGGATAGAACGCTTGGTCATCATAAGTTAACGACGAACTAACAATAAGTAGTAAAGAAAGATCGAGTATTTATTTTGTGGATGATCTTCGAACTCGATTGAATGTCACATCCTCGTACAAGCTTTTCACATCGAGATAGATTTCTCCGTTTTCTTACCACGGGTCTCATCCCCCTTCTGATCCTCGCTTTCTCATCCTCGTAATTCCAACGGCAGCTTCTCTTTTTGTGGTTCCACGCTTGTACGACTTCGTCGAATTTCCGTTCCCACCATCGTTTTGTGCTTAGTCTCCACTAATACGATTCTATCTCTTCTTTCTCTACGTACGACGATCATTCTTCCACTTTGGAGAGTCTCAAATTTTGACACGGATATAAGAGGATCGTCACAAGTGTGCGGCATTTATCGAGCGTGCGTTTATATACACGTCGCGCACGTTTAGACGTTAATCACCTTGTCTCGAAATTTCTCATTCTCAACGTACGAGTAGAAATCGTATTGCGATTATCTTGACTGACTTGATCAGAATTAATTTCTCCGATAGATACGACGAACGTGTTGCCTTCAGGCTAATGCGAGTAATATACTCTATCGATTTCCCCCCTTTGTTTCATCCGCGATGCAGTGCGTGTATTAATGCACGAGTGGATAGAAAGGGAACGATAAAGGGTACGCGCGGCCTTCGGGAAATGCGGAAAATAGGATAGAGCAATTTGCGAGTGAAATGTAATTTCAGAATGATTTCTCCAGGGCGGCGCGCAGAGAACAAAATTATAGACGAATTACGACGACACGTATAGTAATATATATATTTTTTCTCCGTTGCGCGTTTTTCCGTTATCGCGCTTATGCGCCGGATCCTTTTTATCCGGAAGTCTGGTTTATGTAAACGTCCGGTTACACGGAGCACTCGCGACAGATGCGGATAATTGTGTAACGTTGCAGTCAATGGGCGTTTCCATGGGGAGAGAGAATACCCCCTTCTCGCGTAAGACTTATTTTTGTAACGTTAGATGAGGAAGAATGTCGCTGCACGATAAAAGAAGCTGTACACACGTGGTCTCCGTGCACCTAAGTGCGTTTCATATTTCCCTGGATATTACACAATATTACTTTTCATAAATCTAAGCTTACTTTTTATTCATTTCGAGGGGATTTGGGACGTGATGCAAGTATTATCGGTATTTATTCCAACTTTCTTTGGCTGAGCCGAGCGAGGGTTGGTCAGAATTTATTTAATGAGCTGCATTCGGTAATCAAGAATATTATAAATTCACGTTGCCGACGTTGTTGTTAAACAACGTAACTTAACTAACAAGCTTTTCGTAGTTTTATATTATATCTCGTTCGGAGTTGAAGATTATCTCTACTAAGGCGACGGATTAAAGACAACGCGCCCGAGCTCCGTGAAGTTTTCCTACTATTCAAGATTATTTTCCGCCTAGTATTACGGCACGGTATCTAACGATGCAAACGCAAACTCGCAACGTAATTAAAGTTCGTTTCGCGTCGGCCGAATGTCCTTTTATATGCAAAGCAAGTCAATTAGAATATCAAACGTGACCTCAAACGGGGACACACGACGCCTGTAGTAGAATGGCACGGACACCCTCCGCCCCAGTCATCCCTCTCCTCCCCCCCTCCCCTCTTTATGACCCGCCGTAATCATAGCTCTGTTTAAAGCGATTTTTAAATTTATTCGCGTTGATGGACAAAATGAATGGCGATGACGGCCGATGCATAAAACTGCAGGTGTCGGTCGGTAATTGACTTTGTTGCGTTTCGATACACTCGGTTTTCATTATGCAAACAGAGCAGAATTATGAATAAGAAAAATGTAAATTCATAGGCCATTGATTAAGGAAGTTCCCATCGCCATGTCGGCAATTTTAGTATTCATCGTTGTTTTGAATTGCTTATGATATTGGCCGTATGACTACATCGCGTTATCAATTCCGGCGTTTCAACGTAAATGAGAAATTAATAATTGTTTCCTCTCTCTTGATATTAGTTTGATTACAGAGGAGATAGAGAGAGAGAGAGCTTAATTTATCAGTCAAATAATTATTTTGTATTCATAACATTAATGGAAGTAACGTTCTGATAAACAGTAGTTAATTAAATCATTGACAAAGCAATTGCAGCCGATAGATTAATAAATGAGATGTCAAACGACGGCAAAATCATTTGACAATTGTCGAAAATCGCGAAATCCCAATTCAACTTGAATCTCTCGATGCCACCGATCTACAGTGTCATCAATCAAAGCGATTGATTGCACGTTTAGCGGCCTAGATCGCGGCGTTGCACTTAAAGTCGTTACAAAGTGCACCGTGGTCGCACAATGGGGCGTAACGTTCGCGAAAGAGCGCGATACGGGGCGAAAAAAATGACGCGGTGGTGAGTCTCTATCAGATCATGGGATAAAGTTAGTTTTACGCGGGAAATGAAATGTTGGAGTAGCGCGTGGTTTTACGCGTCGTCGCTTAAGCCGAGCACGTGCCGGTTCCACGCTGCAATTTGCATACTTTTATCCGGCGCGAAGTTTACGACACGCACGTACACGCACGCGTGCCGGCCACCGCGTCGCTCGGCGGCGAGACTCAAACTGCTTTTCTCACGCCTGCTCGCGCATCGAAATTGATCCGAAATCGCGTGACACGAGGCTCACGAGGCCGTGGCGGAATCTCGGACGTAGACCCGTATATCACGGGTATCATGGCGCGACACGATGTATAAATATATACGTGGTGGCTCCGCGCGATAGCGGACAGTCGGCGTCTTCCGACCGTTAGAATCAATCCATTAGCCCGACGTGGAGATAATTTCCATTTCCGCTAATTATTTCGCTTGACAGATTTAAATGAAAAATCCGCGACTCTATATCCGTGGCACGTGCCACGGAGAGAGAAGTACTCTTCGTAATTAAACTTGTCAAACGCTAACTCGATCTCGGAGCGAGTTTCCAGTTTGTTCGCGCGGAATAAATAACGACGCGCGCACGGAGACGGCGCGCTGATTTATACGATTTGATATTTGATATACACATATACGAGAGCGTTTTATACGAGGGAGCGTTATTAATACTATTCCCATATTATTGAACGATCGTCGAAAAGCAAAATTTCCTCATTTGTTCCCGACAGTGCTCGACATGCTAACGTTACCTACACCATCGCACATCAAAGCCGCGATGCCGACTGTCCGGGGCCCTGTTCGCATTAATTATTGCTATTGTGACTAATAACCTTTCGTTAATCTCGCGTTAATTAGCAGCCGCACAGCCCCCAATCTGTCTCTGGCTCGTTCGAGCCAAACGTGATTTCGTGCGGCATAAATGCCGTTGACAATGCGCGTAGAGTGCGTAATTTTGTGTAATTACACGTTATCGTTGGGAACACGAAATCGAGACAATTCGCGCGGAAGCGTTCCATAAATGTTCATATGCCAGATATTTGAGAGCCTCTGTCCGCGATCGATCGGTACATTAAGAAAAAACGAGGGAGATTTTTATGGGTAAACAACTTTGGCAAGGTTTAACTTTGGAACAAACGCTGAGTGAGAAATTATTCACTGTTGGATACCGATAACAATTATTGCGCTCAAAAGTGGATTTTAAAAAGACGATTATCGCGATAATGAATAAAATTCAGATACTTGAATAAATGAGAATTTCACCAACATTTAATCGCAAATCAGAATTCGCATTATATCTTTTTGCATTTGATGAGAAAATTTAATTAATCGCGATACTGCGATCCAATTATATAATAAAAATAAACTTTACCTATACATGAAGTACGAGAGTGTAAGTTAAGTAAATTGTGAATTAAGCGATGTGTTTTTAAAAACGCGGAATAAATGAAGGCGAGTATATTGACAGAATATCAATATCGAGAAAACAGTCAACTTGTTTGAGAAACAAGAAGATTATTGATTCTTATACACTCAATTCAGGTCCCTGTGTGTGCCGGAGACAGTCGGACACAAGTTTTAAGAGATGTGCTTCGAGAAGTGGGGAGAAGGTGGAAAGAAGTTGCAGTAAAATAAATTATGCAAAATACTTTCCTTCCTCGGAATATGAAATCGTGGCAGCGAGTTCGCTTTACACGAGGCGGAAGCTGAATTTACTTTCCCACTGCAAATTATATAGTTCGCGTAAAAAGATTACTTCATTCTGTTTAATGAATATTTCACTAAACCAAGTAAATTGCAGCGAAGCTACGACAAACACGCATTAGTGCTATTATTTTGTTTTATTTATTTTATTTCGGATTATTTATTATTAAATTTAATTCAGTAATGTTAAATCCGAAATATTCAGGCGAAATTTATTACTGAGAAAACATTTGAAACTAAATGTATATTTAAACGAAGAAACTAGATTTATATTTATTGAACAAGTCTAAATATTTTTCTTTTATTAGTAGCGTTTTATTAATATCGTTTATCATCTAATAATATCTAATATTGATATAATATCTAATATTGATTATAATATTGATAACAAACGTTCTCTCATAGAATATCAAAACATCTTTCTACAAATAAAATTTTTGCAATATAATATTGTGATATATACAACGAAAATATGTTAGCAAAATATATAGTTTTCATTGCATACGATATGTATTTTTACATTCCAAATATATATTTTATAAATATATATGCAATATATATATAAAATATACATATATAATATATACATGTACATATTCTTTCAATCGAGTTTTTAGAATATTTACAAGACTTTCATGACTACCTGCCTTCCCACATAAATTTTCTGTCGACTTACGGGAACGGAAGCATCAACGCGTCGTGACTCAACGAAGGAATCAGCGTGTGGAATAGTTTCAAACGTCATGCAGGAGCGTAGGAACAACAGAAAAACATTATTAATTTTTTTTTTCAACAGAAAAGAATGAGGCAGATGACAAACTGGTTTTGATCAAATCAAATGTCAAAACAATAAATATAATAAAGTAGAATCGAGTATTTTTCTGCACATTTTCGAAAGAGTTTTTAATGGGTACTTGACAGTTATAGATATTTCAATTTACAAGATAAAAAAGAAAATAACATTTAAGTTGAAAATTTATTAGATATATTTTGCGTGAACTTTTGTATAAAAATACAAACTGATAATACGGATTATAAGTCTTAAATGTCTTAAATTTTCTTTCCCTCTTTTTTCTCATTTCTTTGTAATTGGTAATTTTAGCTGAACTAAAAGCATTAGGAATGTCATGAATCATACTGCGGATATACTTGGCCGTTGTGTGATTTCTTTACTCATTAATACGAAACGACTTTTAACCCCACGCGACATGAGACGCGAGATTTTTTTAATCAAAAAACAGGAAATCGTCTTGTCTTCTCCCCTGATTACAGCGAAATGAGTAAGGATCTTAGGATAATGAATACCGGAAAAGAGAGATGTGGCAAGGGGAAATTCTCAGAATGAAACGAAGCGCGCCGTGTGGGTGGAGAAAATTGGCAATTAATAATGCCAACGGTCGGTCGCAAATTGGCTCTCACGAGGAAACGATATTCCTTGTTAGAGACGTATTCACCTCTATTATTATTTTCGCTGGTTATCTGTAAAAGCCTATCGCGCCTTATTCGTGAGCGAAGGAAAGCTTATTTGTAAAGCATAATCGAAAACTCAAACTTCGCAATTAATAAGACTTAGAAATGTACGATTGCCGATCAAAGTTTGTATTTCAAAATGAGAATTAGCTCTCTCTTTCTCTCTCTCTCTCTCTCTCTCTCTCTCTCTGTCCATCTCTTTCTTCCCCTTTTTTCCTTTATTTTAACATTAGTGTTTGTATTTTACAGAGGAAAGTTTCATCGCTTTTAGAAAATTTATAAACTTTTCCCGCGTCTCTGTTCGCTTGCGTAAGCTTCTTTATGTGAAATCATGAATTGGGCATTGGGAGACTTTACGATTACTTCGACAGAACTATTCGAGCGGAAAAGCAGTCGTAGATTGAACTTTCGCTAAGTTCGACAATTATTTTTATACGTCGGACGCGTAGAAATCAATATGCCGGCGAAATGGCCGAGGGCGCAATGGTTGGCGACGATCGATACATCCTTCTCTTGTAAAGCTCATTTTTTTCCTTTGCCATTATCCTCATTCAGTTTCCGGGTTCTCGGAAATCTCGAATATCGTTGAGATGATCGTGTAACGAATCACGCTACTAAAGCTCTTACTAGCACAAGATATATGTTATGTAATGAATATTCCTTCCAAGAGAGATATCCGTATATATGTATTATATAATACTGTAATAAGAAAATTTTTTTATATTTTATAAGTCTAACATTTCTTTAAAGTAAAATTTTCATGACTAATTTTCTCGAAGGCACATTCTTGTACGTAGAAAATTTGTGTTTTATTTTTCATTAATTTTTTTTCTTTCCTTATAATTTAAATATACATATAATATTATAATTCATAATATTACAATATTATATGCGTGTTACAGGTCTACTTGACCTGTTATATCAGTCACATCACGTGTCAAATAATTACCATTTACATTGTTTCTCAAAACGATAAGAAGTATATCGCTCGAAAATGAGGAATCCTCGTCTTATCCTCCCGCGAGATTTTTCGCCGCAAAGAGACTAGATACGGCTCGCAAACGAGCTGGAAAATACTGCTACTCGCCGCCTGAAACTCGTTACTACCGAAGCAGAGTGGGTGGGGTACAATGCTGTCCTTGCAACGAGATACGTCGTTAAAACTGTTTAGTAGTCGCCGAGATAAATTATAAATTTCTCGTTACCCGCAAAGGTGTGCCGTAATATGATATTGCTCACCAAAATGTAACTCGGGAATACAGTTGAGCGGTGATAAGTATAACAAGGTATCAGGGGGAGAGGGGAGGAAAGTACCTGTTACCCAGCGATAAAATTGTTAATGCAATTCGCGACAGAAAGCACCGTCACGTATCATATGTACATTGCTATTATTTGCTGATTAGAGCTTGCCTTTGATTAATTAATGTGATCGCAAGGATACGTGCGTATTATACATTATAATCGCGGCGGAATATCGCATAAGGTAATATAATACAAGGTCAATAAATCGAGAGAAGCTAATCTCATTTCGCAATAAAGATAAAGGAATATCGTGCGATATTTATCTTCCCAATTGGCAAAATGGCAAAATGACGCTGCTCATTTCATTCCTGTAAAAAATTCTTCCTCGATATTTTATATTCGCTGTTAATTCGAGATCGTTCGCTCTCGCGTTCGTCCACTGGCCGCGACGGAAGTCTTCGCGAATTCTCATCCATCTGTCCATAAGAACCCTAAAGCGATATTGAAATTCCATTCGGCTTCATAGTGTCATTTGCATACACGTAGTGAGCTTCGCTCGTGCGTTGCCGCATTGGCGCACGTATACGTATGTATGTACACACGCGCGCACGCGTGACGAATCCTCGAGACGGTGACCACTCCGCACGCATATACTCATACACGCAACGCGACCAATCGCCACACGCACACATCGCCTTCACCTTTTATTTATCACAGTAATTCTCAATAAACCACTCGCTTCTCTTGTCTCTCGCTTACTCATGAAGCAATAGAAGCGAATTTACGTCGCTCTACACGTCGTTCAATCGTGCGTTTCACCTTTTCATCTCTCTCTTTTTGTTTTTTTTCTTCGTTCATAACATTGTTTTTATATTCAAAGAATTTAATGAAATTAATGAATTAAATCCAGCTCAATGGTATATTTGATGCTCGATTATGTTCGAAGAATCGTGTCGTGACCCGTATTTTTATTAACCGAATTTTTTTTCGAATTTTTATGGATACAACCTTATATTGTTTTTATATTACATGATTGAAAGCTTTCATTTTCTTAGCGCTCATGGCTACAATTTACTCATTAATTTATTGATTAATTTTGATTGAGTTAAAATTATTTTAGTTTTTCAATAATACGCAATAAAGTAATTATTTTTTTGTTGTCAGAATCTGTCTCGTTTGACGAACAAGAATTATCCTAATGTACAACTCATCAGAGCAACCGACGCTAATGACGCATTATCGATGCGGAGAATATCATTAGTGATTCATGTTTCCCAATTACGCGGTAATGTAGCGACCGCAAAAAATATCGAAGGCAGTAGATGATACTCGACGACTACAATCAATACCCCGATGGGTTTTGAACTTGTCGTGCATTAAAAGCTACAAAAGTTTTGTTACAATAATAATTCCATTGTGATGTATTATACAAAATGTATTATATAAAAGTATATATGAAGTGTAACACAAAGAAAATATTATATAAAAGGAATGTCTGACAGATATGTAAAATAATATTTGCGAAAATTGATCGGTGAAAACTCAGTTGAGAACTTTTATTAACGGAAAATGTTTTTTTGTCTTTAAACAGATGTAAAAGTTTCCAGTTTCTCTTCATCCAACAAAAGTATTATGTTCAAAGTGGTTTTTTTTTTATAATCTCATACTCCAAACTTATTGTTTTACAGTAAACATATTCCTCTTTCAATAAAGTGAAAAATACTTTTTTCCCTCTTAAATACTCTTGTTTATACTATTTTTCTCTTGATTTTAGAGGAATCCTTTTGAGGTCAATACAAGAGTAAAATCCTCTAAGATTTAGAGGATTCCACATATATTAAAATTTTTTTTTTTTTGGGTGTTGTATTTAGAAATTTCCAGAATTATCTGAAAATCATAAATCATATCATAATGACCATTGAAAAGGATACAATAGCACAATCTGTTTAGTCTTCTCGCAGCGTTCGGGCCCTCTCCGACCTCATTTACACTCGACGCCGTAATACCTTCTCGTATACATGACCTCGGACAAGCGAGCCCGACGAAGTGAAATCTGCTGCGTTACGCTGAAACCGAAACGCGTGTCGCTTTCTGTGTCTTTGTGGGAAGGTCGAAACGCGCAAATGCAAATGTCGAGTGTATCGAATGCCTCGACGAAAGAACGTTGTCATAGACAACGTAATAAGAGATCAAAAAAATAATGAATAAAAAATGAGAATAATTTATTCGTGAGATCGAATAAGATCTGGAGATATATCCGTGTTTAAAGGAAAAAGGAATTGAAATCAAACCGTACTATCACATCTATTTTCTGATTTTGCCTCAAAGATATTCTTCGAAAAAGTATCTCTCGACGAAGAAATGTAATAAGCTTTAAATTCTTGCTAGCAATAATCTCCTTTACGAAAAAATATATTTCCAAGTCTAACGTGTGAGGAAGAGAGGGAACGAGAGCGGTTGCTTATCGATCATTCGCGCCCGCGTTTGGCCCACAAACAGATACATTTCACGTTTATCGATTGCTGTTGCATACACTACGCCAGTATGTCATCACAAGGCGGAAACATCGTGTTGCAAGCCAAACATCAATGTCGGAAAGATTAAACGGTGGTAAGGAATAATCAAAGGTAGTTTGTGAGAAATTAAAAAATAGCGAGATAGAACATCTCAAAATTTTCTTCCTCTTGTCTTCAGCTCTCCTTCTTCGGAAATGATTCGTTTTCCCGCGTATTTTCTCATAATCTTTTATACGGGTTATTCGACCTTCTTCAGGATCAGAATAATTTGCCCGCAGTTACCTGAAGATCGGAAGCGAGTTACTATGGAAAATGGGAACGTGGATGGAAATACAGAGTGTCCGGAAGTTATCGTATTGCTTTTGTAACGAGAAAATCCTCTATAAGCTTGGTAAATGAAAGTAAACGTTATTCTGGAATGAAAAACATCTATTAAAATATATTCAAACTTTAATTTAATCAGTACTAAATAAAATATTGATCTCAATATGATGTGCATTTCATGTACAACTATAAAACTTTTAAATAAATTATTTTAATATTTACTATTTATATATTATGTTTTAATTATATATATATATATATATATATATATATGTATATATAAAATTAAAATAATTTGTTTCAAAAATAGTATTAATATTTATACATGTTTATAAAAATATATTATATGTATACATGTTATATATTCTAAATATATCTATTATATATAAATATATAACAAACTAAAATTTTTTTAGTATTTAAAAAATTAAATAGTGATATATAACTTTTATATTCTTTTCCATTTTGTAATTATACTTCATCTCTCTCGTATTAAATATTGGTAGATAATTTATCTCTTATGTAACTTTACTTTATTAATTCGTTTAAACATCGAGCAAGCTAATAGAAAAGCCTTTCAATTAAAGAAAAGATCATATCGTAATCATTATATATTTCCTCCTATTGTTCACAAAAGGGAAAACACATCGCAGAAATGTTCTGCGAATTTTCTTTGTCGATGTCCATTAACATGGAGTTTCTGTGCTGTCTATCGAGGTCAGATTTTCTTTAACGCACTTAGCAATTAATAGTTTGATTACACCAACATATACGTATGATTACGGAAGTACAAAGGGCTTTTTGATCATCCGAGGAAGGCAAGTTCCGAGTAATCGGGACGTTCGCAATCGATTAAAACCCAAATATGTCCGCCGTTAGAATTGATCACGGCAATTTCTCGAATGATGCCTTCGCAATTCATGTGCTAATATCGAGGTCGACGCGGTCAACGATAACGTATAGCGACATTTCTGAGTTATACCGTGGATACACAGCTATCTAGCACATCGTAGTCGATAACAAGGAGATCCGTGCAGCTCACAGTCGGTTAATTCGATTCGTATTTCCCGCCGTGTACATTTATTTATCGAAATCCGTATAAAATATTTTCTTTTGTATGAACGATCATCAGATAATCAGATCGCGCGACGCGAGACGATATAAAATACATACTATACATTAAATTAAAATTATTAGAATTTGTTTTACATTTCTCAGAAGGAGCCATATTAATTAGCGTATATCATAGAACTAAAACTTTCGAATTGTGACATTTCATACGCGACGAAGCGACATTAATAAAGTAGAAAGTTTCCAATTATGATAATTGCGCGGTATTTAATATTAATGTTTTCACGTTTAAGAAATTTATCATGTTCTTCTTTAATCTTATTCAAATGCATCCGCGGTACCTGTCCGCCACAAGGCGGTTCCGATCGTTTATTTTCGGAACATGACCGCCGTATTTATTTAACAGTATGACGACGGGACAATTATATACTTTATATAACGACAGAGAGATATTTTTAGTTCATGAAAACGAATATATACGCGCCGCGTAAGCGCGTTCCGCTTTCTCCGCTTTTACGAAGGTGCCTGATTTTAAGGTCACCGCTTCGCCTGGTAATCGATACTATTATCTTCTCGGGGAGCTCGAGGAAACACGTAGGCGATAATTGTACAGAAATCCTAACTTACAGCTCATCCATGAAGGCCGTTGGTTTTATTGTCGCTGATCGCTGATAGCGCGCGTCAAGTATTGTTTTATAGTTCAAGGATAGTAATGCGTCGTCGTTGAACTTTCAACAAATACGAATAATAATGAACGCAAGTCTTCGCCTAAAATTGTTGTAAATTTCGCTTTTGTTTGCGTTTCTTATCGAGTCGTCGAGTCGAGAAAGAGAGAAAATTTCAAATCGACGTTTTAAAGTCACCGAACGAGAGCCACGTTGAATTAGACTAATATGAGAAATGCGAATATTCCGTACGAAGGCATTCGCTCGTCCGTTAGTTTATTTTAAATGAAGCCGTGGGCGTTGCGTTATAAATTCCACGCGGCTTAATACAACGCTGGCACACAAGAGGGTTCGCACTTACATGGATGAAAGTATTTATGGAAACACACGGTATATATAACGGTCGCATAATTAATCACGAGAACTTAATTCCGGGCACGAACGTCGCGACGAGCATTACGGGGGAAGGGAGGTAAGAAATACATAATTTTTTTTTCTCTTCGATATGAAGAGCCAATTGACGAAGTTTAGGACGATCTTGAAATGGAATACATGCTCGAGTTATCGTTGTGCCATTTAACCGTTTTGGCAGCGGTAGATTGATTCCGACAGTGGCACGAGGAATGCCATTGAGCGCTGTTTACTCGCCGGGACTTTCTCGCGAAATTTTACGATTCATTGGCCACGGCTTGCGCTTATATAACCGGACGCACAATGAGAGGAAAAACTGCAGTTCGCCGCGCCACAGCGAATGAGAACCGCTGCAACGAGCAGGTTGACTGTCCCCTCTTCCTCTTTGTCCCCCTTAGTCCGTGAAAGAGCGCAGACCACGTTACACGTTGCGCGAATCTTGCATCTTCTCGCCGGTCGATACGCATTTAATTAATTAAGTCCGTAATCCAGCACACATTATTACTAATTACTAGTTTGTTGGCAAATGCCGTTTCCTCTCTCTGCTTCCCCCCCTCCCCCCGCATGAATTTTCGTCGTTGTTTAATAATTATTTAACGTAAAGGCTAATCAGTAAATTTAGTTTCATAAAAGCGTCGTGAAAATCAAAAGAGAAATGAAGTTCCCTCTCTCGAAAAAAAATTGAAAGCTGAATTTTTCAAATATAATTTACGTGACACGCCATACAGCGACATAGTGGGTATTACACTTTCGTATTGCGTGTTCACCGCGGGTATTTCTTTAACGTAAACGCTTTAGCGTACAAATAACTTCGTTTTGCGAGTAATTTGAAGTCTATTGCGGAGTTTGTCTTCATTGTTGGACGAGTTTAACTTTCTATCGAACTTCGCTTTAAAGAGCGCTCCGCACAGCATTAAAGAGCCCGGGTTCGCTTGTAAATCTTGCTTGTATCTTTTTTGTTCTCTTTTTCTCTCTCTTTCTCTCCGTCCCTCTCTCATTCAATTTAAAGAAGGACGGATCGCGCCGTTTGCTCCCTCTTCTCCGCTGGAAACGACCATTTCCAAGCGGCATTCTTAATGAAGCGTTATTATACAGATCGCGGGACAGTATACATACATTTTGCAAATTTATATTTTCCAGCTAATGGAGCGCGCCGCGCTGAACGCGGCTTTCGTTAATAAACAGACGCTAAAAATTGTAATCGAAGATTGCAGCTGCAAAAAGGAATATTTTATAAAGGACTTCCACGCTAACGCATCGCTGATGTCGCTATTGATTCCCGTCGAAAATTCTATTTCGCCGCGCTGTTTCGCTAAAGGATGTAAAGTAAACTTCATTTAAATAACGTTTACAACACAGTCGAATAAATGGGGATAAAATAAAAGTGAAAAATGCGATAACCACGTTCTTTTTAATCTTACCATATGACGCAAGCTATTAAAAATAATGATTTCTCTCTCTCTCTCTCTCTCTCTCTCTCTCTCTCTCTCTCTCTCTCTCTCTCTGCAGAAACGCGAAGCTTATAAATTTATCTTATTTTTCTAATCCTACAAATTATTGTGTAATTCATGTATAACGTGATTTTTTTCGAATATTCAAATCTGTGATGGAGAATATCCATGGCTCTAAAAAAAATATAGAGAAAAAGTCACGTTATTTCAGAGCTCCTAGTCCATAATACATTTCGGAAGGTACATGAAGCATGTACCACGGATTTTCTCAGCGGGAAAAAATCTGACGAAAATGGTCGTTCCTCCTGATATTCTATCGAAGGAGCTTCTTTCTCTCTCTCTTCTTTTTTTCACAGCGGAGAAAAGAGGCGTATCGGGGATGGCAATATTTATAGTCGGAGCATTAGGCACACGTGTGTACCCGGGAATCGTCCGTGTACGTACACAGCAACTTGAAGAAGTTTCACACGAAATCCGTAGACGTGGCGTTAACGTTACCACGGTGAACTCGATTCGGGTCAAATCGTGCCGCCGCCGCCGCCGGCCAACCCTTTTCTTGTGTCACTCGCGCTGGCGTCTACCGGGTGATTATGCAGCGCAAAAGATGTTGCGTCGCGATACAGCTTTGTCCGTTTAAACCTGATCCCGATAAGACGCGATAACTATATTTACAACGCATTCAGAGTGGCACATCGCATCGTCTTATATTTCAGAAATGTCCGTGATAAAATGTGAGAATTTCAAAAGTATCGTATTCCTCCCATTTCACTCGACGGATCCTTTTTTTTTGGCTTTCAAAGTCGCGCCGTAATTACGTTTTGCAATTACAATTTATCAGTTTAATTAATGCAGGATATTCCCCGTGAAGAAACGAACCCGTCAAGTTTACCGGCCCATGAAGTTTCCATAAACGATAACTGGAAATTGCGATGTCAATTAATTTAAATTACTCTCTCGCATGTATATATATATATATATAGATTATTATAATTTTGACGTAATCACGATGCAACTAAATATTCGCGCGGCGCGCGCGGTAGACGCGCGTTGAAAAGTTTAAAGGCCACGATGTGGCCGTTGCGACAAGAATAAACGAATTATGCTATCCGGCTTTGCCGATGTGTAAGGCTATAATTAGCGCGAGTTAAAATATAAATAGCCGATTCGCCCCACGCACGTAATTTCAAATTTCGAACTTTCCCGACGAGACCGCTGATCTTTTTTTTTTTCTCCCCGTCCCTCCCCCGCCCCTCCGCTCTTCTACGTTCGACAAATTGAAACTGTCTACTTCTCGTTAGAAATACGATGAAGTTAAACTTCGTTAAATCGGACGAGTCGATGGTGATTCCATTCCCGTAATCAAAGACAATGTTATTCGCCGGCGTGACGGCGTGCCGGTTATTAAAACTTTAATAATTTGTATCTCTCTCCTCTCTCTCACTCTCTCAAGATACAGTCTGCATGATAAGCCAGCCGCCGACTTGCAACGAGTACAGTCGGCCGCAATAGTTTCGCCTTGCTTTCAGTTTCATCGATCCGGTTTCATTTGCGTCTGTTTTCCCTCTACGTGCCTAAACTATCTAAAAAATGTTGGGCGATACGTACGACGAGTATGATCGTATATTCTAGCCTTACGAGCCGCGCGATAAGCGTAAAAAAATGAAAAAGGAATATGAAAAATGTATCGCAAACGTTATTTGAATTGTGCGCAGTTAATAAAACGTGCGGTTATCTCGGGAGGGGGTCGTGCATTTTTTTAAAAAATATTAATTCACGAAATTTATTTTAAAGCGATCGCGATAAAATCGTAATAATATCCTTCAGAATTATTTTTATGGAGATAACACCGCGAAAGAGAGAGACGTGCGGCGTAACATTTTCATGCTTATCCCCGAGGCTAAATAGTCGATTAAATATAAATTTATCCGCGTGCGTGCGCGCGCGTGCTTTATTCTCTCTTATAAAATGACGCGAAGGTCGCGCGCTTAAAGGCACTTTTTCTTCGTTATGCCGTCGCAACTTTGTTGCACTATTTATATGGAGCTGAATGCATTTTATACGCCGTCTCTTACGCTTCTCATAAATCATTCCCGTCTGCCAAGGCGGCCCGGTTAGGCTCGTAACGTAGTCACCTTAATGTTAACGACTATCGATCACAGTTTGCGCATTAAGTAGTCCTTCCTCCTACATTCGAGTAAAGCGCGCGCTTACGTAATTACTAATTAGCACCGCGAGTACACGGACAAACCTCGGAAAATTCGGAGAGTCTGCGACTCACTCACTGCAATCTCCTCCTTCGGAGTCACCGCGACTTTAATTAAGCCATCCGGCTACTTTTTCGCGAATAAACTCGTTAAGAATGCTCCACTCCTGGCTCCTCTACTCTCTCCTTGTACCTTATCTCTCTTGCGCACTAAAACTCTTCTTGTCTTTATCTCGTCGAGGCACGCGACTGCCAAACGAGCGATCATATCGAGCGATTATTTATTTTTTTATCGATGTTCCCCCTTTCTCCTCCTCGATAACGTTCAATNGCCATGAATTTAGCAATGCTTAATTAATTAATCTCGAATCGACCGATGGACTTCGCAGCGTTCGGGGAATGCGGTCGCTCGTGATAGTTTTATCGAGCTCTTCATTAGAAAGAGATGTCTAACGATGTCGTTGATGACTAATTTAGCTGGATCGAAGACCCGTCCCTAAATTCAATAAGTTCAATAAGTTCAAGAAACGCGGAGAGCTTCGCAGGTTCAAAAGTTTTAAACGTGATAACGTTGTACTGATGGTGGCGGCGATCGCGGACGGTTCGGTCGATGATGATTTTTTTTTTTCAGCGAACACTCGGTATTGCTTCGTGAAATCGGACAACGCCAATTCCGCGGCTGCCAATATTAACGTCTCCCATTGCGAGTCTATCCCATTTGTCAGCATATGTCGTCCACAATAGGGAACGACACTCGTTAACAGTCCACTGTGACAGATACAGCGAAGCTGTGCACGCAGAACGATGTTAAAACTAATATTTCGGAGTAACGTCATCAAAGATACTTACGATACTTGGAATCGAATGGATGAGTATGATCATATCATCAATTATCTACGGATGAACGATTCCACGAACGGAATCAAATTCGATCGTGCGTTCCGCGATAAATCATATACGTTTGACGCGTGCCGGCGATCTCGCATTAATTCCTCGAATACTTGGAGTTATCATCTTTAAGATTAATTTCAGTCCAGCGACAAAATATAACTTTTCTCATCAAGTAATGAGTTGGCATTATTGTGTGATAAAAACGTGCATCGTCGTACGACGTAGAATTACATTTTACAATTAAAATTTCTAGAATTAACGTTCCAATTACGTTTGCAATGCCGCGAAAATTAAATATTCCGGGGGAAATGAGAATTTTTCTTCACAAAGAAAAATATCGTGCTGTCGAGCATCGCGCGGGGCACGGTCCGAATCACTTTCTTCAATCGTAATCTTAATACTGTCAGATACTTGTAAAACGTCGTTTCGTGCTTCGCTTGATCGCACGTTGCGTCAGATTTCTTGTTCTGTCCGCTTCTGAGAAACGCTATTGTTTAGTCACTCCTTTGAGAACGACTAAGTTAATTAATTAGTTAGTAGATTTACTAAATTGCCATTTACTAAATTGCCATTTATCAAATGGCAGTTTTGAAATAAATTAAGTCAAAAATATAAAATTTTACTCGCGCGGTCATAACTAATTTTTTTCAATTCTGCGCATTAATTTATTTCTACCGTAACGCTGTCCAATTATATCGCTTTTATTGCGGCCGCGGTATTGAAAGGGAAGGGCATCAACCATACAAGTGCGCACGCGTGAGCTCTCTCGGGGTTGAAGGCAAGGCTGCCTCCGCGCTGTGCTCGTCAGACACGACGAAGGGCAAAGTCCCTTATGATTAATCTGCGCCTCGCATCGCGATATCAGAATTACCTCCGACTTTGTTCCCGTCTACTATCTGAACGGATAATCTCTGTAATTTGTAATAAGGGCTGCTCAAAAGGCGTCAAGCTCTCTCTCGCGGACTCCGCAACGGTATTGCTTTGAAATCGCGTGAGTCCGCGCGCGCACTGACTTTACAAACTACCGGCGAATATCACGAAATATTTCGTAATAACGTGCAGCGGCATCGCAGCGGCATGTATAAACGTCCCGTGCGCCCTCCGGGAAACTTGAGCTATTTTGAAGTAAACCATTATTGAAGAAAGGAAGAAATTGGCTCGTTTTATCGGGGCTCTTAATTGGACACGAATTGTCGATATATGGCAGCGTTTTGCAGTATGATTCGTCGGCGAAATGAAAAATCCATTATTCACCATGCAAGGCACACATTATAATCAATTTAAAGCACATAAAAGTCTTTCGCGTGGTGCACGCGTCGTATGATTTATTTACGTTTTGTTACCGGCAATGTGAAATATAGAACGAAATTTTTTTTTTTAATGCAAAAACCTCAATTCCTATTCTTTTTCCGACCGGCCTCGTCGAGTGTATGTGGATACGGAATAGCGGATACGGAAAAGCTGCCATTTATAAACAAAACCGTCAACGCGATATAAATATTTGTCCATGTAAACGTGCTCGACGCATGCCCGTCGCGCTCTCTGAAATACAATACAATTTTCCAATTTTGTTGTACCATTTTGAAGGACTGGTAAACGCGTCCGGCGTGTCCGGCTGATTCTTTTTTCACCTTGCCTCCACGCGCGGTCGTCGCAGTTTCGACCGGGGCTCTCGAGAGCAACGTTTGTCGCTGTCGCGACAAAAATTCTCCAATTTCCATTGAAAATCGATCGGCCGTCATTCATTGGCCTTTGAACGAGCTTATTGTGCGGATTCGAGCGCCGGGGGTGTTTGATAGAAATTCATTTCGATTATTGCACGCTGACGTTAATTATTTTACCTGCAGATCTAACTGAATCTCATTTCGACAAATTTGTCCGCGAAGGGATAAACCAATCCCGGTTAGCGCGATTCGCCGTTTCTCTCTATCTCTCTCTCTCTCTCTCTCTCTTTCTCTTTCCGGGAATATAGCTCCAGCTATAAAATAGATTAGGAACGGACGACTCGCGTTACTCACGGTTAGCTTTAACCGGGATTGGTGTAACCGGCGCTGAAGCCGTCTCTCCCGCGTGTTATCGACCCCCAGCAAGAGAACTACATCAAGGCGATTTCATAGATTAGCGTTCTCTCACAAAGGCGCGGAGTAAGTTAGTGCCGGCTGCGAGTGTTTTGACAGCAACAGATGTCAAGCTGGCTGTCGCAGCTCGCCGGCCTCGGTTAATCAATGACCTAAATGGACACGTTACTCGCCCCATCGTGACGCTCCAAACGAAATACTCTCCACAGCGATCAATCTCGCGCGCAAGAATTTTTTTCGGAACCTAAAGAAAAAAAAGCGGCGGCGGCGGCGTGCGGCTAAATATTTACTAATTAAAGCAAACATCGCGCGCGTTTCCCTGCCTCGTCATGTTGTAGTCCTCCTAATTCGACAGATTCTCTGGAATAAGCATTATGGCAATGTGCCAGGTCAAGTTTTGCGCTCCTCCATTAAATATCCTCCGCGCGTCGAGCGCCGTGGAAAATTGTTGGATTCAGGAGGTATAATTGAATGAAGAACGTGTTAAATGTTAAAACGCCTACGGTTACGCGAACGAAACCGACGAATTTTGCGGAAATGTGTACGCGGCCGGATACACTAAAATCACGGGCATATACATGCGCAAATTTTAATGCCCGTCAGCGTATAAAGATGTAAATGCGGCCGCCGTACTTCGCCCCTTATTTCTTATACCAGGAAAATTATATTTCGAGCATAATTATATCCCCGCGCACGCGCAGATATGGAGCGGTACGATGCGATATTTCGTGAAATTCCGTAATGTCACGGTGTGCAAGTTGATTGATTCGCTTAACCAATTTGATTAATTTGCAATTTCCTTCTTAGTATGCAACAGTAAATAACAAGACATCCAGCAGAATAACCTAGTTTCAAGACCAAATACGTTTTATGTTGAATCTACAGCGTTGTTGGTTCACTCCCAGTTTCCGATTTATTACGATTTTGGTGGATTTGTTTCTTCTTAAAGCTACATCAGTGCCGATTAAAATATTTCTCACGGTATCACGTGGACGCGATATCTTTTAAATTTCCATTTTAATAGCTCGTATCAGGAACGCACGCCACATATAAAATACGGAATATGCGGAGTGGATTTCAACAATGTCTTTCGCGGCGCGGCGCCATGCCGCGAGAATCCTATCTCGCTGAAGAATTTAATATGACCGGAATAATCTCGAAAGGTCTTCGGGTTTTCCGAAATTCGCTGCCGACGAAAAAGAGGAAACGATTCGTCGCGCGATGGGAAATCGCTCGTCCGCAAGTTTTCTCACAGTGTCGGTGTACCCGCGCGCGTCTCATAACGCACGCTACTTTGTTGCCTCGTAAACAAATTTCTACACCTCGAAATTGGGCGCGGATTTGTCTCGCCATCCCCGTAATTCCCCAACTATCTCCCTCCTTCCACATATCCAATGTGTATAATAAATTTCTTTCCCCTAGCTGCCTTTCATATATATTCGCGAGATTTTAGCTGCGCGACGCTGACAGCCATTGCCTGCCAGCTTTATTCATCTTTTGAGATTGCTCCGCGCTTTTCTTCGCGAGATTTGCCCGCCGTGAAGACCAGAGGGGTAGTTTGATTCACTAGTCATTCCGGAGATATCGAACGTCGGGGCTGTAGATTTTACCGTGGATATAATTCAGAAACTTGGAGATTTTTCTTTTGAAAGTCGCCAATAGATCTCACTCTCCACTCTTTTTTTCTTTTTTTTTTTTTTTTTTTATGAACGTTGAATGTGCAAACGTTTTTAAGTAATGGGCTTAAGCCAGAATTTGCTCCGGATATTAGCCCAGAGCATTCGCCCAGATCGAAAGGATATTGGATATCTTGCAATTTATGAGCGGCACAAGATAGTAAATATCCTTCATATTCGTCGAGTCGCAGGTTGAGCGAAAAAAAAAACTATTCACCGTATTTACTTTTGACGCAACATTGTAATGCAAATTGTAACGTAATTAACGATGTTGATACCGATTAATTATTTGACTACATCGCGTTTGAACACGATCGATTATTTAATAATATAACTAATTAATTGATTAATCGTACGAACCATGTATACACTCACGTGCAAATATTTAAGTATCTATTTCCCTCTTATTGCAAAAAAATATATATGTAATATAT
>JAJVSH010000042.1:1022539-1050488 GCA_021460005.1 Tetramorium alpestre | reverse complement strand
TCGAAAACTGAGCCCAGCAGACAAAAATGTTTCAGACAAAAGTTGTATGGTTTCGAGGGGGACATAAGATGGTGTCATTGTTTTGACCTTGGATAATTATTTGAAAGTCATGTGAAGGTCACCTTCAATTCTTTAAACGGAACTCTATACTTTTTATTACATATTCTTGTAGCTTATCTCGAGAGCTTTCCAAAACGCTATAATGAAGTATGTTTTTGTTAAGTATTTCTCGAGTTAATTTAAATTTTGTTATGACATTTTTTAATATAAAATATGAAATATCTCATAAAGTATTCACTTTTGAATGATTTTACCTTAATACTGTTTAGACGTAGAATAATAAAAGGAAACGATTAATGTAAAAAAGCACGAAAATTTAGGTTTAAAAATTTTATTGAATTTTTTAATTGCATTGGTGGATTTTACAAAATTCCATGTATAAAAATTAATACTATTAATCGATTCCTTTTATTATTCTACGTCTAAAAGTATTAAAATCATTCAAAAGTGAATACTTTATGAGATATTTCATATTTTATATTAAAAAAATGTCATAACAAAATTTAAATTAACTCGAGAAATACTTAACAAAAACATACTTCATTATAGCTCTCGAGATAAGCTACAAGAATATGTAATAAAAAGTATAGAGTTTCGTTTAAAGAATTGAACTTTCACATGACTTTCAAATAATTATCCAAGGTCAAAGCAATGACACCATCTTATGTCCCCCTCGAAACCGTACAACTTTTGTCTGAAACATTTTTGTCTGTTGGGCTCAGTTTTCGAGATGTTTTACTGTCCAAGTTAAAATGGGACACCCTGTATATATTGCTGGTTTCGATTTAATTTATCTGTGCAAACGATAATGTTGCTAAATTTAAACATTTATTTTTTAAATGATTCGATATAGCTATAATTCACACAATCTCTATATCGAGAAATATTTTTCTTTACAGGATGAGGTGCTGACGATTTCAGAAAAGGTAGTCGTTCGCGTGCACGACCTAGTCACATGGCTCTCACCCACGTTGGAATGGTCGTGGGGCCGAGAAGTGTCCTACCCGACGACCCCGACGTCATCCCCGGAAACGAGTCCGCTCAGATACGAGATGCCGCAGCCGCAGGTGCTGACGGATCCAGGGATCGACTTCTCGGACGTCGAAAAACAGCAGAAGGAATACGAAAGTAGTCTGAACTCCTTGAAAAAATCGGACAACTTCCAGACGAAGGTGGTTGTACTTTCGTATCCCAGGTACTGTCGCTACCGGGCGCTTCTACGTAGGCTCGAGGGTGCCGAGCCTTCCTGGCTGTGCTCGTCCATCGCCGCCGCGTTAGGAGGCTTCACCGCGACGCCAGGCACCCGGGTGCTTTTCTGCAGGGACACATTTGACTATCCGGATCTCGAGACTCACGAGCTGCTGTGTAATCACTTGGGTATGTACGATTGTCGATTGTTTAAGTTTTTTTTTTTCTTTGAAACTTGATCACGATTCGGTTCGCAAAAACATCTTGCAGGAGACATTTATTTCAATTTGTTTGTATGTATATTTGTTTATGTGACGATAGCGAACGTCTGTCGCACGATAGAGAGCTGATTACTCTGACGAGAAAAAGAAAATGAATGAGAGAGAGAACTTTTTCATCGATCAAAAACTTTTCAAGAATTATTTTGATTGAGAATGTGTTTGTGTGTTCATATTTATTTGAAGTAGATCCTAGCGCTCGTGTGTGCGTATTTAGTTTGTAGGACGCCTGTAACGCGCGACCTTAGAGTTTGTTTACTCGAATTCTACGAACATGTTATATCATGCACAATGTCGCTATACATAATGCGTTATCTCTGTCAATACTAACCATTCTTATTAACTTTTACTTATCTTTCGAAAGAAATGGCAATATACNGGGTGTCCCAGAATTGTTGTACAAAATTTCATGAGCCGGTAGAGCGGACGAAACTAAGTAGAAAAGTCCTCTACCATTTTGCAATTTTCGCAATAGTTAACGAGATATTAAATATTAAAAATCGCCGTATTAGCACGGTCCTCCGCCGAATACAATCGCGTCATTGTTACCAAGATCGCGAGGAGTTGTTTACTACACGCGGCAATGCCTAAAAGAGGCGGTTTTGAGGCTGCGATTTCCCCTGTTTTTTGCCATTTATAGAAAACAATTCTTCGGAACAATGACGCTGGGCGATCATATCTTGCCGCGCGCTTGTATTCAGCGGAGGGCCGGGCTAATACGGCNATTTTTAATCATTAATATCTTGTTAACTATTGCGAAAATTGCAAAATGGTACAGAACTTTTCTACTCAGTTTCGTCCGCTCTACCGGCTCATAAAATTTTGTGCTCACAACAATTCTGGGACACCCTGTATAGCAGTTACGAAATACTGATTTGCTTTTAGTACTAGAGAGGCCTGTGATAATTTAATTATTTATTGCCAATAATTGTGCTTTCTAATCAACATGCAATATATAATTAAACACATACAACGTAATGTCTGTGCGTTTAAAATAATTTATCTCGAAAAATGCAGAATCAATAAAAAGATTTCTCTTGTTTTGTCTTTTACAGTGATTCGCTTTCTACTAATCTTATTTCGAGTTATCAAACATTTTATGTAACTTTTATTGGAAACATTTTTCGAGCATATTTATCGTAAATAATCAAGAGCTACTTTGATATAAAAAAAAAATAAGCGCCGTATTTTAATTACATTTAAAACAGAGAACGAACTTGACAAAGGAATTTTAGACTGTTTCGATCACAGATATTGAAACTTTTCTCTCCCAACCATTTGTAAAGTAATATCGTACAATATTCCCCCGTTTGAATAATGTATAAATAAACTGTAACCGATATCTTTGCAGTGTAATGAGCGACGGTACCGTCGGGCTTTTTTTGCAGTGATATATTTTAAGGTTTCCGCGTGAATCTCTCGCGATAACGAATTCATTTCACACATTTATCAGTACGCCGGGAAGAATCCAGACGTGTGCATGAAACAACGAAATGAGGCGATATTAGTTACTTTCAATTTACACCAAAACTCAGATAATTCACTTGTGACGTCATGACTTATTCAAAGGCTGTTTTTCAAAATTGCTGCCAGTACTGAAAATCTATTGTTTACGTCACATAAACTACAGTTTTTCCAGACGAAACACGTCCAAACACGTTCGCTACCAGTTCGTCAATAACAAAGACTTACTAAAGCACGCAGTCTCGAACTTGTACAGATTATAGGTTGAAAAACTCAGTTGAATCTTATTTGTCAGAATAAAAAAGAAATTTCAATAGATGCTTTTAACCGAGTCATGACGTCACAAGTGAGAATTATTTGAATAACGGTGTAAATGGAAAGCAACTGTAATTTTCGATTCCCGTGCTTCGTTCCTCTTTGTTCTCGTCGGCTATAGAATACAAAGAATCACAGAGATACCGATCGACAAAACACACAACAGCTCGTTCGCTCTAGCGACACGAGCGAAAAAAAAAAAAAAAAACAGCTTGCGGTATGCTGTTTGATTGGGCCGCGGCCTCGATGCGGGAGCGATCCCGAAGGATGTAATCGACAAGATAAGATCCAGCGGGAGAGGGAAAGGGACGCTACCGAATGGTCGCATTGTACGATAAACGTCGTCGTCGTCGACGTCGCGCTCGTCGCTTTCCAGACGCATCGCCGTCGGCCACGCGGTATATATCGACACTCGAGGAGGCAGCCGGGGAGGAGGGGCAGACGGGCGCCGTGTGCACGCATGATCCTACGCTCGTGACGACGACTCGCGTGCATTCGTCCGGCGTTCGCGTGCCCGAATCGCGCGGCCCCCGCCACGTGACGTTTATTGACGCGCGTGTCGAAAATCCCGATCGCTGCCGGTTAGTGTTGCCGGCTCGTCGTCCGATCCGATCCCGCGTTGCGCTACGATCGAATTGCGGTTTTTCCGTCGTGATCGACGAGTGCGGGCGCGCGCTCTCTTTCTCTCCCTTTTTTTTTCCTGTTTTTCGTTAGCACGATCTAGTTCATCGCTGCGCTTTATCGCGATATTTGCGATATCGTCCGTTGCAATTCGACGATCCGGGCGGTAGTGGTACAAATTGTACCGACCGACGGATCGGACGCGTATCGCGTTGTATGTACCAGTATTGTGGAAAATATTGCGACTTTGGAAACGGACCGCGATTAGTAGAAGAAGTGACCCCGTCTCAGTTCCCCGTCGAATCTTGGTGCTGCAACAAACTCTGCGGCTCGTTTGTTTCGTCCTCGCCGCGCGTTCGTCGTATTTTCGCCAGTGAGTTCGCGAAAAAAACTGTCGCCTTCGTCTGAGAATCATTACAACTGTCGCACGGCTGTCAATCAACCGGTAATCGTGAGTGTCGCTCGACGGAAAAACTTCACGACGGAGACAATGGCCATTGTGATGAAAATTCGGAATAATAAAGTGGTTTATCTAAATATACCCGGTAAGACGTCGAGAGATGTGTTTGTAGATCTTCAGTGAGGAAACTCTGTTAGAAAATCTGGGTCTTGTGTTCGCGGCGTCACCGATCGATTGCACACGTGTTGCAAGCGTAATACAGTGTAGTTTTAGCTTCAAGTTGAGTCAAAATAATTAACATTTGGTCGTATGTAAACCATCATCGAGTCTCTTCGTAAGGCATTGAACACGTGCTATTTTTTTTTCTTATTTTTCTGAGAATCGTAGTCTATTATTTATGATTAAATGTTGATAATTTGTCTGATGTTTTGGCTTGCAGTTATTGTCCAATTAGAAATTACCGGCGTGCATAATTATTTCATAATTTTATGACCAAATTATACATATATGTCGAATATCGATGATTGTGATTTCATAAATATTGTTTACAGAATTACTATTGTATTATTCGTGCGATTAAATGGATAAGAAAAGAAATTACGCTTTATATTGGATTTTATAACGTATAAATCTTGTTATGAAGAACATTGGTTAAACTAATAAAATTGAGAATTAACTAATTGTGTTATAAATCGCGTTACTACAAACTTTTCAGTCATTTCGATGTCGCGATCTGTGTTTTTTTTGATAATATTGTTCCGCATTAAAATAAATAAATAGTTTCCCGACCTTGTAATCTACTACGAGATATTCAACAGGTCACGTGTGTTTATCGTGTCCACGTGTCTTACTATCATTCTTACGACGTAAATGCCTGAAACAGTGATTTCACGTGAAATTATATTACATTTCAAATAAATGATTTATTTACTAAAGACTTTCAATGTGAAAATTAATGAGTTACAACGAAAAGGGTTTTGAGAATCAAACGCGATTAGTTATACGTGAGATAATGTTATACAACATTTAATTAATAATTTGATACAAATTATAAATTATTGGTTGAATATAATAATAAATAAAATAAATTACGGTTATAAATTGCAGTTCGGATCTACTTTGATTATTTTATTTTACATTTATTTAATTCGTTACGGATATCTACAATAATATTACGTATATAAATATATTTTAATTATAAAAAATGCATTATAAAAAAAAATTAATTTTCCATGAGCTTTCTAGATGGCATATATGCGACATGTGATATGAAAACTTTTTGATTGTTTAATACAATACACTTTTACAAATCTCTCTCTCTCTCTCTCTCTCTCTCTCTCTCTCTCTCTCTCTCTCTCTCTCATTCTTTAAATAAAGCCAAATTATTTAGTTTGTCGAGAAAAAGAAATGAAAGCGAGATGAAACATTTTGCGATCGTTAGTCACATCATTATTAGTGATAAACAATTCTTATTATCAAAATGATCATCTGGCCTGTTTTTTCAACCGAGATATTAAAATTATATGCAAAAGATATAGACGAATTCAGTGTGATAATTGAACAATATGTTTGTGATTTTCAGCACCAAAACTAAAGGGCAGACCGAGAAGAAAACGTAAAAAGCGCAGCGCTTCGCCGGGTGAATCCTCGAACGAGAGCGAAGCCTCAGTGGCGTCGACGTCGAAGAGCACGTCGGCGATCACCAGCCTGGTGATACCCACAGTCGGGAGGCCGCCCTCGTCCGGGGTACGGCGGAGCGAGAGGAAAACCAGCGCGGAAGAAAAGAAGTTTATCACCGACGTGCAGAGCTTTATGAACTCTCGGGGTACGCCGGTCGGAAAGATGCCACTGCTGGGCTACAGGCAGAGTCAGTATCTTGTTATTCTTCCTCGGATTTCCTATCCGATGATCGGTCTTGCTATCGGAAGGTCAAACCGATTTCTTTGATATTTCGATTTTCTATCCGCGCAATTCCGGCAGCGATTTGGCTGTCAGACTGCAAAGAGCTAAGACACAGCAGGGTTTCCTTCTCGCAAAATCAAGATCACAATCAATCTCATATTTGCGATCGTAACGATATCTTTTTTTCCTTCGTAGTCGACCTGTTCCTGTTCTACACGAAAGTGCAAATGCTTGGTGGTTACGATACCGTCAGTGCTGGTCGCCTTTGGAAGACCATCTACGACGACATCGGTGGCAATACAGGCAACACTAGTGCAGCGACTATTACACGTAGACACTATGAAAGGTGAAGTATTTCAGCGGATTCTTATTACAATTGTCTTGAACGTTAATATCTCTATACATATACAGTTAAAGATATCTTTTTTAATACACATCTAAATTGCATCCAAATTATAATAAGATTTTTTTTGCAGATTATTATTACCTTATGAAAGATATCAGCGAGGCGAAGACACAAAAGTGAAATTGAATCACGGACGACGGACCAAGAGTATGTCCGAGGATTTAGATATCAAGGAGGAAGCGAACGATATATACATGTCGGAGACTCCTCCGCCTATAGATGCGATTCCTGCAACCACAACATCGCCCTTACAACCAATAATGTCAGCAACAACGGTAAATGGCACTAATTTCATAATCAAACTATACATATTTAACGCAGCTGAAATTATTCATTGCTGTATCCTTTCCACCTTGCAGACTTTACTCTCGAGTGAGAAACCCAAAGCTGAAACCGGCAAGACATCCTCGTTACGTAGCGTGCGAGTGAAGCCGGAACGCCTCAAGTCCTTAAATACAATAATCGCCAATAATGCGACACCTTCCAGCCAGCAAGCTAGCCAACTGCCAAGTCCACCGCCATCCTCCAATACGTCTATCTCAACGCCCAATAGCACACCCTCCACAACGCCAACGAATGGTACCAGTAACAATCAGAGTGTCTTGGAGAGACAGCTCAACAGTCCTTTGATATCCCAACAAGTTCCACCATCGTGTTCGCCAGGCTTGCCCGTGACTAGTGTAGCAACAAATGCGTCGACAGTTGTCACTCTAACGCCTCCGCCTGAAAAGGATATGAAGGAGATCAAGTTAGATCCCAAGCAGACGACTCTACTGGCGCAGGGCAAGGAAAATATACCACTGTTTGGCGGGGAGAAATTTGCGGAAAAGACGATAGTCCCGCCGGTCTCCAGATCGCCCGAAGTGATAGATCTTGAAAACGAGAGCGACACGAGTCGAGACAAGATAATCATTCCCAGCTTCAAGAAACGTAAACTCGAAATCTTGCGCGAAGGCGGTCTCGAAGTCACCGCCGTTGATCTGGACGCTCGACCGAGCGTGATTCAGAGCAATGTCGCCATGTCGCCGCAACAACAACCTCTGCCGGCTACAATGAAGTCCACTGAGGAGAAACAACCGTCGATCTCGCCGTATCCACTTCCAGTCACGCCCAATTCCATTCCTAAGTTGATATCGGTCACCGTGACGCCCGATATAGGACACATGTTACCGTCGCCGCATCAGGATCATCAAAATCATCAATCACGAATATCAGCGATTAAACAACTACCGGCTCATCACAACAATAACAACATTAGCATGATGAACAACAATAATGTGGCGAACAGCCGAGTGATAAATCTCGGTAATTCGAACAATGCTGCATTGTTGCAATTGTATGCAAACGCGAACGTCGTACCACAATCTGCGCAGCATCCAAACCATCGTTTTGTTCCACCAAATATTCCAAACGGTAGGTTATTACCGCCAAAGGTGACACAGTCAAGATCGATATTTGTGCATAACGAAAGGACGGTTTACGGAAATCCCAAGGATATTCTTATCTCTCCACCAAAATATCGCTCGTCGCATTTGCATCAACAGCAGCAACAACGCTTGCAGCATCCGCAAATGAGTTCTAGCAACGACATCGGACAAGGAGGTGTTCTCGATTTGACACAAAAGTCTATCGAGAAACCTACGTTCCCTAGGCCCAGTCTAGAAATAGTCAAAGTACCTGTAGTACAGAGGCCTAATCCGTTAAATCTAGATGTGCGAAATTCACCCGCCAAGGACAAATCGTCGGACAGACCTGTCGCCGACTGTCCAAGGCGAATACCCTTCCCTGCCTACCAAAATGTAATCGACAGTCGAACTATCGCGTCGAATAACCTCGAGATTACATTAGTGAATCCCAAGCACAAAAACAATCACCTCCTCATGTCTCACGTCCAAATACCAAGTCCACCTAATAAAAGCAATGCGATAGGAACGATAAATAGTGCGCAAAGGAGGCTGCTACAACCGCAGCAACAAGTGAATGGAAAGTATATGGTGAGAAGCGAGCCGGTTTCGCCATACACACCGAGGAAGCCAAGTCATCCTATCATACCGAACGTACCCAATTTGAATCATCTGAATCACAGTGGAAATTCGTTTCCTAGAATGCAGGCAACGACGTTACAGCAACAGCAGCAACAGCAACAGCAAATGAGTATTGACAGGAGGAAAGCGGCTGCGGAGACCGGCAGGGATCATCAGCATCGTAGGATCAGCGAGGGCGAGAAATCATCTTTGGCAGCGCAACAGCAGCAGCAGCAGCAGCAACAACATCAGGAAATGAGGCACAGCGAGGCCGGGCGACGACACAGTTTACCCAGCATACCATCGGGTTTTGTGCCGACAGTACCACAAAACAATTCTACCGCCTTTCCATTGTCGCAACTGCCAAACGCATCCGGCAAGTTCCTACCAATCCTGGATCCCATGTATTACTCTACGTTCTATAACGGTCTGTTCCCACCGCCAATTCCGCCCACGGCCGCCGCAGCTGCTGCCGCCGCGTCGTCATTTTTACCGCCGGAGTTTAACGCGTATTACAAGGAATTACTCGCTTCCTCGCAACCAAGACTGACGGGGATGATAGGGCAGCCGCCGCATCAGCAGCCGGCCGTCCCGACGTCTAAGTAGACAATGGGATCTCAACATGTAGGGTTTCCGGCATAGCGAAAGATGCTTTGATTACTAAAGAGACAAGGATCCGTCGGACTTCTTCGCCGTCGAAATATATATCGGCGAGTGAAACGATATATTAAGAGTGATTCGTTTAAATTATCTATATTTAGTTGTGTTATTTTTATTCGATTAGAGCATCAACAGGACGAAATTATACTGTTTGTTTATGGTAAAATAATAGTCCTACAGAGTTTCGTGTAAAGATAAAATAAAATGTCAGTGTTAAACTGACACTTTATAGTGCAGATTCCAGACAAAGATATATCTTCAATCATTACGTAATATGTTCGATATAATTTATAATATGAATATTTCTCATAATTATTACAACATAAGAAATATTTATAGTGCATTTGAGAAATAATATGTTGATCTTGTTGCCCGCATGATATTTTGTTGTCGTTCGAAATCAGAAGCAAAGATTTAGTGTAATGTTTAATAATTAATATATATACATGTATATATATTCAATATATATACATATGTATGTCTGCGGGTATATTGCAAGTTTTGACTATAAAATTACAGTCCCTACACGAGACTCTATAGGATTATTGATATTAAGAAGATCCCTGTGATAAATGCGACAAAATATATTGGTATTCAAGGAGACAGTCGATGGAATCCACAGAAAATCGTTATTTTTATATGTTTATTTTATATAAATTGTTTACGCGCGTTTTTGAGTTTCAATTGATGTTACACAGCAAAACATTCTGATTCTGGAAGCTTACATTGTCTACGTGCTAGAACTTCCGAACGTTGAATTCTCCCAGAAAATGATTATCTTTTTTTTTCTTTTCAGTTCAGATACGTATTTTCGATAGGAATATCGATATTAATTTCAACTCGTTCTTTATTTTCGGTTTTCGTTTCGCAAGCGCATATTTTGATTTATTTTGAATACACCATGTGATAAACCCGATGTAAAAAAGGAAAAAGAACAACGGCGAACATTTGGCCGGCGGATTATCGGAATGTATAATTGTTTACTGTGTAACGGGGTAAATCTTATGTAGTAACGCTCGCGAAAACCCTATGTACTGTGTATAAGCTAGACAATTTTCATTATAATAATAAAAAAGAAACACTCGTACACAATCACATACACTGCTCTGTAGTCACCTCTAACGATATAAGCGCACGCATGCAATGTTATAGCAGCGACATGTATATAATGTATATAATCACGTAAATCATTAAGCTAGACAAATCCTACATTATCTTTCAACATTACGTAAGAGAGTTAAGTTTAGTAAGTGTACACAGGCTGTCTTGCTCGTGTGGCCAACGATTGTCGTATCGCTGTTTCCTTACGAGAAACGAAGGAAAAAAAACGATATTTTGCAGAATATTTCCGATGGTCTCTTTTTTCGCTCGGAAGACATTTGTAACGATCTTTCGTTTTCTAACGCCGTGTCGATGCGAGGGAGCGCGCAGTTGTAAAACCTTTCCTTTAATCTCGGGTGCAAAAGCAAAACCGAATGCGTAATCGACCGATTGTCACGCGATCAAACGTGATCGAACATCGCGGGCCACCAATAATACTTGGAAAACAGATTTAAAGAAATTTACCGACGGTATATTCATGTTAAATGTAGACATATTGATAGAATTTGTTCGTTTTAGGATACTCTGATCAAAAAAGATACTAATAAATATGAGAATAACGTTAAAGCATTCGTAACCCTAAGACGTACAAGACGGAAGAAAGATCCGTTCCGGATCGTTCTGGCGAAAAAAAAGAAAATCAGAGTTCTATATTGATGTCTTTCAAGAGTATGAATTGTTCACGTTTTTTCGGATATGGTTCTTTCGTGATAACAAAGGCGTTCCGGCGCCGATTGCGAGACCGCGGCTGATTAACAATAAGCCTTCCAGTGGTATTCAACGGGTCGGGAGAAACAAATTATCGGTCATATCGACAGCGCGAGGGTCGGGCGAAAGAGACGAAGACAACGCGAAACGCTACCACTGTTGTTATTTTTGTAAGACCGCGGCTGACTTCCGGCGACCCGGGCGCGCCGCGACCACGCCGTCGCGTCGCGTCNCGCCGCTTTTCGACATGGTGCTATGCGATGAAAAATTCTATTGTAAATCTTTTTCGAAAATTTTTAATCGGGCGTTGTTGGGTACCAGTGGATCTCTGGCGCGATCGCCCGAAAGAACTACATACACACACATACATACATACACAATCTTAAGATAGATCTTCACGTCCAAGTCTGATAAACGTATACAGAAACGAGAAGTTAAAGGGACTCCACGGGTTCTAGCGTATGTATAAATAAAGAATGGAGGGGGTGGGGAGATAGTCGAATATACGGATCCGTTATGATTGCGATTCGGCGTAATATTGCGGGGTTCGTAGCAGGAAAGCGAGGGAAGCGAGCGCCGGGGCGAAGAGGACGGCAAAGGCGGATATTGTCGAGTTTCCGCAGAAGGGAAAGGCTTTTACGAGAATACGTGCCATAAAAAAACTGATTAGATAGCGACTACGAGATCGAACGATGGCGTACGGTCATTTGTACATGCTTTTGACGAGCCCCTTAACAGTTCGAGAAACTAAGGAAGGTAGACGCGAATTGAGAGGGAAAAAAAGATATGAATAAATAACAATGTGCAAAGAATTCCACGTGGAAGATTTTATATGATTTTTTGTTTATAATTCTGTTACCGTGATTGTTTTATAAATCTCGAATCCTTTTTTTAGCGCGTGTGTGAGTGTAAAGGGATAAACGTGTCGATGTGTGAATGAGTGTGTCGTGGGAGAATCTTGGAGTGTTTCGAGGAAGAGTCTACGATTGTTTTCGTTTTTTTTTTTTTTGCGAGTTTTCTCTTCATTTTGTATACTTAGTAAAGCGATTTTAGCAGAACCCTCGTTTTCCCACTTTAATAATAGTAATTATTACGATACAAATATTTTTTATTATATGGGCATTTCAGTTCCTAAGTTGGAAATAAAATATCTACTATAAATGGGTTTTCTTATTGCGAGTTGAACACCTATGCGAATTACAGCATCTGCGCGATGGTAAGAATGCATATTTACTCTTTAGATTTTTTTTTTTTTTCAAAAAAAGTTTAAAGGCGCACTTGTAGATTTTTTATCTCGAGAAAATTTATTGATATATGTCTTTTCTACGGTAGGTCTACATGACTTCATAAAATTAGCATTTTCTAAAGATCCTCAAATTTCTTTCCTCTTTAGAGAGATAACAATAATTTACAATTTTTTTTTATGAAAATACGAAAAAATTAATATGTATATTGAAAAGAGCACAGTAATAATGTGAATGATCTCTCTTGTTTAATATTTCTTGTTATTAATTTTAATTATATCTCACATAATGTTGTTAATTTACGTGCTATTACTAGAATCGAAGATGCTAATTGCTCGTTGTGCGCAAGGTAGAGCATCGAAGTTTCAACGACGCGCGAGGCAAAGATCGTGAACGAGATCGGTAAGAAATTAAGATGCCAGAATGAAGTTTTAGTCATGAGAAAGTACGCGCTTCTCCCCACGGGTATGCTCGTCGTAATCGAGAGACCGCTTCCCATTGGTCCGGCCGTCCGCGCGCGACGTTATGAACTCGGCAAAACGACTGCAAAACGAAGGAAAAGGGACATGAAGCACCGCGGCGCGGAATGCACGGGCACATGTGCCGCGAAATTTAAAATCTCTTTACGGCGGCCATAAACCGATAACCTGTTTAACCAGTCCGGCGACGGCGGGTTGCGCGGACATTTTACCTTCGCAAAATCATTTCTATTCCGTTTTTTCACCGGTCGTTCCGTCGTTTTCCTCTTCTCGCTCTTTTTTTTTCTTTCCCCTGTTCCCACGAACGATTCCTTTGTTTTACGTATCATTATCGGGATATCCTGAAGTCACGCATTTTCACCAGCGAATCGTTTCGATAGCTATCAAAAGCTTTTAAAATCGTGAAGAATTTTTCGCGATAAACGATATGTTTATAATGGTTTTTCATTTAGGAAAATTTTTGACTCTATGACAGTCCGCCTTTAATTATAATTGAATTGATTTAAATAATAAAAAGAGGACACGTTTACTTTTTAAGGTAAGTAAGTTTTTTAATTCAATATTCAATTTCAGTACTCTGCTTCTCGATTAGTGATACAATAATTTTCAAAAAATTTCCTTTGTGTGTAAAAACACCTGCTGACAATGAGTATAAAGGTATGTTTTACAATCAGATAAATCTATGGAGTTTATAAAGGTAGCCCTTGAATTGACATTATTGACTAAAATAGAAAAAGACGTTATAAATTAAATCAATGATTCAATTTTAATATTATAACATCTGCGTATAGTATTATGGATTAGAAAAAATATATGTTGAATAAAAACGAAAAAAGAAAACAAAATTAAGGACTGCTCTCAGTATACGCGTAGGAAGACACAAAATTGATTATTGCTAATTTTTTTATTAACAATAATTATATCTATAAGTAACACAATTAAAACTTTTCTTTAATATTTTTAGCGTTTAATATTAAGAAGCAACGGTTAATGTGTGATACACAAAGTGTATCATACAACTCGTCTCAGTTGTCTAAGAGTCGCTTTTTATCAGTTAGGTTTAAATCATGTGTGGCACGATTGAAGAGCGAGTAAAATGATACCTTCCCGTCGTAAGAGTAAATGAAAATACCGGACAGATGAATCATCTCTCTTTCTCTCCCTCCCTCCCTCTCTCTCTCTCTCTCTCTCTCTCTCTCTCGATTTATGTCGACTTCTGGCTTGCTACAATAATCAAAGTATACGCGAACATTTGAGATGCATGCGGATGTCGATCCTCGTACGATGGACGCTCGCGTGCACACCGAGAGAGATGATCCGGGCGGTGGGGCGAAATCGTGTTTACCTTTCCATTCACCCCCGGTGACAATCGGCAAACACGCGACCGCTGTAGTATTGTCGTGCCACATGCCAAACCCTTATGTACACTGCGGGATCGCAGTTAGACCCGCATTCGCCATTCACCGAGAATCTGCTGGAGCATCCGCGGGTCTCCCTCGGCCGTCGTCCTCGTCATCATCATCGAGACGAGCTTCCTAAGCTTTAATTTCTTCATCGATACCGTCTGACGAGTTTGCGCGGGTGGCGGAGCTTGGGTGGTCGCGACCGATCGTGGGTGCCGTCGCGCGGAAGGGTTATTTACGTAACCGCCACGCGCGATCGGTCGGCCGACCGATTATTAACTCGGCGCAAACGTGCCCGACGCGCGCCCGTCAAATTATACGACGTGGATTTCTTTTGTCGCGCTTAAAAAGGGATCAACGACGTGAAATTATACGAGGGCGCGTTCTTACGTCGCCGTTAATCGCGGGATATACGCGCGCATGCCGCGACGCGGGTTTCTTGCGCGACTCGCGCGCGCGCGGAGAAACGGATGTGTAACAGTCTTGAGCGTTTAATCGCCCGGGGAAAATAAAACGAGTCAAGATCGAAAATAACGAGTGAAGTCATGTGGGAGCGAAGCGCGAGTACGACTACAAGAACAAGAACAAGTCGCGTTTCAAATGCAAATACCGAAAGCTAAAGCGATCATTGAGTTTATTCCTTAAGTGGAGCACTACAAACCGGAGCGACGTGCAAGTTTCATGCGAAGAGAGTCTGAGTAGCGAGTCGGATAAACGAATGTTCCCTCGATATTCTTCTACGTTATGACGTCATGCAATCTACGTAGTCTTTATTTTCTATTCGTGTGATCGGGACTCGCGATGAAGCGATACGTCCGTCTACGTATCTGACGCATATCAGATATATCTCCCGCTTTTGAGACATGTCTCCCCTCGATGCAACATGCACAGAGTACTGGGATCGGAATCGTCGCTGTCGAGGGAGAAAAGATAGCGGCGGTTCGATCCGCTGATCGCGAGGAAAAAAATGTTAACAGGGTGCGCGCGTCATAAAGCGCCATTATCAATGTATCGCGAGATTTATGTCTCGTTCGATCGTTTTTCGCGCCTCTCCCGTGCGACGGAAAATTTTTCCGAAATATAAGACTGATATTCATAGTCCATTTTTATCTCAAGATCCTCTTAAATAATGTTTAACATGCTAATACGGCTCTTGATTGGTTTAGAACATCTTAAGATTGTACTTAAAAGTATGATGATCTTAAATATAGGACTTGACTATGAATATCGACCATAGTTTGTCCGCACACAAATTTCCGTACCGCGTGTTATAACGTTGCAATCACGACAGATACGTAATCATAGGATCATTATTATTCGCAATGTTATGCTTCTAGACGGATCACAACAATGTTACAAATCTATACGCATCTTCGTCAACTTTATCCGCCTCGACGACAAAACTTTTCTCTAGTGTCGGAATACGAAAGTCGTAAAGATGCATTACGTTTTTCTTGGATACTTTTGTTCTTAACGATAAGAAAAACTACAGTCGATGTATTAATTTAAGAAAAACATCAATGTTTAATTAAAATATACATGCGAAATTAACGCGACAGCAAATACATTCAAAGTAGTATCGACAGATGTCGTTAGGTGGTCAGGTACGCGGGTGAGGATGCGATAGAAATAAAAACCGGAAGAAACGTCGCAAAACTCTTAAAAATGAATTTAAAAGCGAAAATAATATCGTTCTGGAGAAAGAAAGCGTGCCGAATTAATTGAATCTTTGCCTTGGAATGTCCTGGATCTCCTGTAACAAAAAAAAATCATTGACGAATTATTTATCGATACTAATGACGAAGTATCGGAGTGTCGATGGCCATGCCTCGTTCGCGGTACGCTATCGACAGGACCGTGTAAACGTGAGGGGAGGGGGGGGGGGATCGATCGAGACCGGCGAAAGGTGTTACGTGGACAGAGAGATGCAGATTTCGTGAAACCGCGTGAAATGACGAGTCTTCGGGTTCCCCGTACGAAATTGGTGGCTGCGCGCGAAGCCGAAGACGACGTCTCTTCCGCTCGGTTCTCATGAGCACTTCACCCGCCAGACAATAGTTTACCGTATCGACCTATTCCCCACTCCTTCTTCTCCTCCCTTCTCCTTTTCCTCCTTCTCCGCGCCCCCTCCCCCTCCGACTCTGCCGTGTGCTTGTTCACATCTACCTCCAAGTGCCACTCCGCTCAGCCAACCACGAACCTGCTTCTTCTGGCCTTCCCTTCGTGCCTTTCCACGAATTCAACTTGCTTCTGTATCGTGAACTCCGAGGCTTCCGAGTTCAGTTAGGAATAGCTGCGAGCCGCTCTCGGGGTTGAGACTGTTGAGAGACTTCTCGCTTTTGCGACACCTCCCGCGCATACAAACGATACGATTGCATTCGTCAATTGCACTTTCATGGAATCCACTTTGCCATTGAAAGTATGGTATTCGATACCCTAGTCGGAAAGAAAGTCCAATTTTACAGTTCAAGTTATCATTAAATAATGACTATAATCGAGATACTAATTTCAGATACAAGCTTCTTCATCATATTCATAGTAATATATTACAATTATATAATTCTTATAATTCTTTTCGCGTCGTTTCGCTTATGCAACTATTGATCCTTGATGCATATCGAAACGACGTTGTTCAGACTCGAGAGTGGTTTCCGCACTTTGCCAGCGCGTGGCCGACAGTTCCCGAAGGTCGAGATTTGTTCCAAAGTTTGTATGAATGAAACTTATCCTAATATCTCTGAACGGCGTGCGGTTTTCTTCGGCCATTCCGCCGGCAGGGTGGCGGCCGCGAGAGGCGGCCAGACACGCGGGAAGTCGACGAGAGAGCACGTGCGAGCTCGCGAGAGAGAGCTCGCCGAGGATCGACCGGCGCCGTCCGCGTCGCGCCGCGCCACGCCACGCCGTGTCGCGTCGCGTCGTATCGCCCCACGTTCGAGCAGGGTCACTGGAACGTGCTTGTGTACGAACTGTCTGCAACTGTCATTCACCTCGCGGTACACCACGTGTGTATGCACCGGAGAGATATTCCCGTCCGTTCCTTATCCGTGCGCGCGACAAAATGCAGAGAGAGATAAGGACGCGGACGAGGAGCCGGGATCGAAACTTCTCGCGCTCGGCGAGATTTTTATCCGTCACGCGGAACACGCCGCGATGTAAATGCCGCTTCACGAGCTGAGATCACGTTGAAGCTCGCGCGTGGATTTTTTTTTTTAAGGAGGGGGATTGGTACATGTACCAACACGTGTATTAAACGTTTGGGATCGATTCAGAAGATTCGAACAGAGATTTCCAGGTAGAACAAGAAGTCACAAAGATGTCACAATGACATAAAAAATGACTCCAAAATGTCATTGTATTATGTCATTTTATCGCTCTTTTAGCGATATTTTGACGTCATTATAATTTTTGTTCTACCTGGGTTGCTGCGTATCGATTACGTCTCGATAAGTAGCTGCCACCGGAAACAACTCGCAACGACAGAAAGCACCGGAGACAGGCACAGTTACGTTTTCAGCTTTACCATTTCTTTTTTTCCACGAGAGCGAACAAAGTTCGACTTTAAACCGCGGGTCGATAATGTTTATCGAAACTGGGTATGCACAAGCCTAGTAACCTCTCGGCTAAGAAGCTTAGCCTTTCGTGGCGAGCAATTCGTTATATCGAGAAAACCACATTGAGTCGTTTGTACGAATTATTCGCGTTATCCGTACACATTGCCTGCTCGCAAATGATGCATTCTCGTGATGAATAAGCGAATCTCTCGTCGAGAGCTCGTCAATGTCGACGCGTCGTGTCACTCGCCGACTTTACGATCGCTTTATCGCGACGTAATCGTCCAAGTCGAGGGGACGGCTGACGCATCGACCGTCGCCGGAGGCGACTCGCCTCCGTCTCCGAAGCGTATAAAAGGCGATCGTGCTGACCCCGAATCACGGGTTATCGAGTCGCGCCTTCACGCGCGACGACGCCTCGCCGCGCCGCGCCGCGCCGGCCAGATATGCATCCGAGACGCTGCCGCGCCTCGCGCCGACGACGCTCGGTGTGCGTGTACGTGACGAGGAGCGAGCCTCATTGCTCATTCGCGCTATATTCCCAATGCGGCCTTGAATAATCTGCGGCGAGATCAGATGCGGCAAATCGGTGGCCGCCAAAGCGGAAGCTGCACGCTCGCGAAGCGAGACGTTGATCGATCATGTTTTCTTCGACTCTCTTGCGGATTCTCTGTCCGTTGGACAGACGTGTCCTCATTGAATCATGTGATCATTTCTTAAGGAATATTACGTCGTGATTTGTAATTCTGTATTCGCGTGATCTATAAATTCTATATCTGTGATTTATACTACTTGCAATAAAATTCTAAATGAAGCGAACGGAAATCTTTTTTAACCTTGAAAGAGCTGGAAAGCCATTATAATGCAATAATTGCTCAACTATCTTTTAAGTATAGATATATAAATCCGTATAACTGTGTACTTGAAACATATATGTATAATAATAAAAAACAAAAACAGTATACATCTACATCGTTAGTTTTAACGCTAAAAGAAAGTTACACATCTGCTAAGATTTTCTACAATATACCGGTCAAATCATTAAAAATATTCAAATCTGACTTCGCAATCATAATCAGCGACTTCAAAAACTTGTATAAACCATTTTCGAAATTAGAAAATTTTACATTTTTTTTCTTCCTCGAGAGCCGGAAAGCCGTTATAATGATTCAAGCCTTCACGAGAATTTTAAATAAACATTATATATAAAACATTAAGATAAATCATTAGGGGTATAAAACTTTAAGATATATATTCATAAATTTTTAAATATACTGATATATGACGTGCAATTTGCTAGCCCTCTAAAGGTTAACATTTGTTTTTTTTTTTCGTTTAATATTTCTTTTTTAAAATATAATTTTTCACCTAAGAATATATCCGTCTTGCGCTTACCAACACTCATGAAAAACGTGACGTAATGTTTTATAATTACGCCTCAGCGTAACTTCCGCACGGTAATTCCTCCAAATTTCCCAGGCAGTGAGGTAGGTCGGTATAATCTTCCGTAGCGCCGTGTTTCTATACTAACGGCTCGCCCGGAAGAGCGAGGAACCATAACAGCGCGACAGAGTAATGCCACGACGTGAATGTGCATACACACATACACATACGCGAGAAAAAGAGCGCCTTTCCTCACGTATATGGCAATTCCTGCATATTTTTTGATAATTTTACTCGAGCGGGCGGACTAAATCTTTCAGGAGGAACTGCAACATTGAGTTTCCGCAATTCAACATGAAAGCACTTGAGTGCGTCGCCATCGGAATCTTATGAATCTTTTTTCATAAAATCTTCGCCGAGCAGATTCAACGCGCAGTCTAGAAAAATCTCTTTTCCCGGGAAAGATCTTAAATGGCTCTTATTCGAAATAAGAAAATTCTACAATTTCACAAGCGTAATCCTAAAGCAGTTAGAGAACGATTCAGTTGTCTCCGTGAAAATGCTTGCCTATGCTTGCATATGAATGGCGCACGCGATATTCGAATCCTTTCGTTAAAACCAGCATTGATGTACTATTTTTACGAGTCGACTTTTCGACTCTCATATCTCCGAGAAGAAAAATATTCTCCCGTCCGAGACAATATCATCTTCGCGCCGCGCGCTATCACCGGCCGTAGCCTCGTAAATTTTGGGAGAGCGGCGAGCCTCTCTCCCTGGCGTTGCATCGTCGCTTGATAGAATGACGTGCCGTCCAGCCGCCATAACTTCCGCGATCCGGTCGACCCCCGCTGTCGACGTTCCTGGGACACGGCGGTAGGGAGAGGGGAGGGGGTAGTAGGAAGCAGGAGAGCGAGAGCGCGAACGAAAGAGCGGAGAGGAGCCGCGCGTGGAGGAGGAGAAAAACGAACAGTAGGAAAACGAGGAGAACGAGGAGGGCGGCTGGCAGGGTGAACCCCTTATTGATTTTTAGGGTGACACTGTCAACTGGCGGCGAGTGTCGAGTCCCCCGCGACGGGCGACTTTCAAACGACGGCGAGAGCGCGAGGGAGGAAAAAAAAATGCGCCGGCCGGCGGCGCGTCATTGCACGCTCGCATAGAGAAAAGAGTCCGTCGCTCGATCTCCGATCGGCCGTGACACGTCGCCGTCGACGACGTCGCGTGTCGGTTGGCCGACAACGACAACGACGGGAAAGCCGCCTGTCTTAGTTGGTACGCGCGCCGGGCGAGGCCGTGCAGCGTTTTTTCGCCGCGCGTCGCGGCGGTTGGCGGCGACGACGACGACGACGACGGTGGCGGCGGCGGCGACGCCGACGGGAGGAAAGAGTAACCGCGGCGCAGTCCCGTTGCGGTTGGGGGTGCAGCTCTCTCTCGGTGCGCAGGGCCGTACACGTTCGTGGGAGCCGCTCCACGTGGGGCGAGCTCTCGGCCTTCTCGCCTCTCGCGATCGCACGCGTCCGTCGCCTTTGACGTCTTTGTCGCGCGCGCGGCGCGCCGCGGATATATACGTACACATCTACACCCCTATCTGTCGAGGGGGAGGGTGGTGCTTGCCACCTTGGAAACGCGAGGGGAACACTACACCGGGGGGTGCGCGAGTCCCCGCGAGCGAACGGCGACGGCGAGTTCGTAGTGGTGATCGTTGTTGCCCTTTCTCTCTCTCTCTCTCTTTCTCTCTCTCTCTCCCCTTTCTCGCTCTGGTCCCTTTTTTTTTTATTTCTCTTATTCCCACCCCGCGCGTTTTTCCGCTCTCCCGGCTTCGGGGTAGGCGTCGCGCTGGCGGACGCGAGTGACGCACGAGTTGCACGGGAAACGTGGCTTCTCGGTGCGACCGCGTTCCACGACTCGCGGCTGTGGCGGTCGTTTTTACAAAAGTACGCGCAGCGGTGCGAAGTCGGCAGGAAGTACGACTCGAGAGAGCGCGGTTCGGCACGCGTGGGATTGTAATTAACGGTACGCTGGAACGATCTTACGCGATGCGTGCCCGGAGTGATGTGCGCGAAGAAAGAATCGCTCCCGGAGAGCGTCGTTAAGTAAGAGCCGCGCAAGATTCGCGGCGCGAGCGGCTCCAGCTCCATCGCGATTTAACGCCCCGTCAGGTGAACGTTCTCCCGTGCCTTTTGCGAATTTGGATGCGTGAACATCGGCTGTCACGTACATATACACAGCGTCGCTCGCATGCAACAGGCGACACCGCGTTGCCAAAGTTTCCTCTTGATTAATCGATCGGAAATTACGAAGCGTCCAAGTGGCGTAAACCGTTTCGCAGGTTACACCGAACTGGTCGCCCGAACTTGGCGCGACTCACACCTCGATTCCCCTTCCCACGCGAGAGAATAATAATAATTCCGCCGAGCGCGGCGCGGAAGGAAGGGAGAGACGGTTACGTCGCGCACTTCCGCGGGGCGAACGACATCGTGAAAGAGCGACCGCGCCGCCGGAGAGAGAAACGTTATAGCCGCGAAATTACGCGAAGCGCGCGGCGCACGCGAGTGACAATCGATACCGGTGTGTAGCGGCGTGTGGCGGGCGACCTCGACGGCGGTCGACGCTTCGGCTTGGAGAGGAGAATAAAAAAAGAAAAAGGCGCAGCGTGAAGTGCGCGCTCTCGACGCGCGACCGCGCGATCGCCGCCGGCCGGAGAAGCACGCTCGTCTCGCACGCCTGGCGGTGACGTGAAGCCGGCGCGACTCGGCCATTCGCGCGAGAAACAACAGACCACGCGGCCACGAGAAGGGGTGGCAGCGGAAGAGCAGACGACTCTCCTTCGGGGGAGGTGCGTTGCGTGCGTCGCGTCATGAGGACGCGGCGCGGGTGTGTACGCGACGAGGCGGCCCCTGGCTCCTCACCACGGCCGTCGCCCACGCGCGACGGGCGGCGAAAAATCACGGGGAAATGGCAGCCCTCTTCCGCGTCCGCGCGTGGAATAGCAATTATCGTCTGCGGCCGAGGAAGAAGTCCAGTTGACATTCGGGCGTGAGTGGCGACACCGCGAGAAGCGAGGGACGGAGACGCCACGGTGGAGGACCACGGAGGAGGGCAGGGAGACGAGAGCGCGAGGGAGAAGGAGGGCGGAACACGTGGTCCGCGAGGGAGCAGTTAGGCGGCGAGGTGCGTGCGTGGCTTAGTTACGCTCCTGGCGCACGTGCGTACGTGCACGCTCGGCGAGCGCGAGCGCCTCCGCGGCGGCACGTGTGAGTGACAGAAGTCGGTGAGCGTTCGCGAGGGTCGAAACGATCGAAGCCGAGCGTGACATACGGCGATCGCCAATTTTCTCGCTACTGTGTGCGTGTGTATGTGTGTATGTGTGTTTTTATGTGCGTGCACCTCCCATCTTGCTCCGGAGTTTCGGATGCCGGCCGCGGATAGATTTCGCGGGAAATCTATCGTGGGAAGCTTGAAATTTTGAATCGCCATTTCGTCGAGCGCGAGAGTGTCGCCCTCGCGTTTCGCGCCGTCGCGCTTCGTCGGCCGACTACGTCCCTGAGGTACGTCTGTTGACTCCGGTGGTGTTGATTCGCGCTCCGTCCGACTCGCTCTCCCCGTCTCCGTCGCTCGCGCGACCTCGGCTGCGCTCCCTCTCGCTCCCTCCCACGCACGCTTTCTCTCCGTCGGACGGGTGAGAGAGAGAGAGAGTGCGCGCGCGCGCGCGGGCGGGCGCACTCGCGAGGTCGCTTGTGTTTGGAACGTCGTGAACTTTTCTGCAATGTGACGACGCGGGGGATGAATGGTTACTAGCGTCATGTCGCAGCAGTGCACGCGCCTGGGAGCGGGTGCGCGACCGGTGTACGTACCAACGCCGGCCGTGGCGTCCTGAGTCGGCGGCACGCGCGGCCAGCGGCGAGCTCACGAGACCGTTGGAAAAATGCCGGCGACGCGACCGCCGCACGACGACGACGGGCCCTTGTTGTTGTTGCCGCTGTTTCACCGTGACGACCTCGCGACCGCGCGCGGTGCGCCGCGACGTGCGTTCGACGCGGCCGCGGACTCGTGAACGAGGCGCGGCGACTGAGTGTGCCTTCGCCGCGAGCCGGTCCGTGCGCTTTCCTCCACTGCTGCGTGTACTGGTCTAGGTTAGGTGTGCCGGCACCATAACCTTAAAACGCTGAGCGGCACGGAGAGACGGAGCCTTCTCGCAGCCGCGCAGCACCGTTCTACGATTGTCATTCTCGAGAACGTTCGGGAACGAGTTCGCGCGCGCTCTCTTGTCCAGCTTCCGTGTCGGATTTCTACGCGGTGGGTGATCGGTGAGGTGGAATGAGCTGGGTGACCACGGGACAATGAAGGCCAATGGGACAAACAATGGTGATTTTCTTTTGCATATGTTTATGTTTGACAGTGCGCTTACGTATTTTCGACTCTGTCTTTACTCCATGTGAAAAGAACGTGTACAAAACTCTGTGGTAATACCTGTATGCTAGATTGTTGTTGTTTACATAGGATGAATCCTTCCACGACGCTCCTACAATTATCAAAAACATGAAACATAGGAGTCTTTAGTATTTATTTAAGATTTATTTATGTAATGGTTCACATGAATTGCCCTTGATCACTTTTTCTGTCAAGAATATAATATAAATAGGATAGTTTTAAGTATCGTTGGATCATCTACTATAAACACGCTAGTTAATCCATTCTTTTATGCTTGCATCAGTTGGAAATTAAATCAATTGATCTATTAATGTTATTGCTAATATGTATTACTGGTCTACATGTTGGCACGAAACTAAGATTGGAGAAGGTTGTTTGTATTACATGTAAACAGTCCCCTATCTCTCTATACTTTGATTTTTTAATTATCTCTTGTTATATCTGTATCGAGTTATTATAATTACATCGTGGAATTAATATAAAAATATAAAATTTAGCGTCTTATATTGTCAATAATTTACATTATTCATCTCTTTACAGGCTGTAGCCGCCTAAATACACCATTGGCAGCCACTACCACGCTGGAGGATCCCGGTACACCAGCCTCCTGGAAGGGCCCGCCGCCCGGTTCGGAGGCATCGCCCTTTACGCCCAATTCCGTCGGCCAGGGTGGTGGTCCTGGCTCGGGTCCGTACAACAACACCGGCGGTCCACCTAGTAATGCGGGCTTCCAAGGGCCGAGTCCATTTCCCGGTAGTGCTGGCAGTCCAGCCGGAGCACCGCCGTACCAGGGCCCGCCGCCCGGTTCGGCGACGCCGCAATACACCGCTTCTCCCGCGCCAAGCGGTTCCTCGACGCCCGGTCCTGGACCGCCGCCTAATTCCACCGGTTTTCCGCCACCCCCGAATAATTCCGGTCCGCCGTATAATGGGCCCGGGCCCAGTCCGTTCGGGTCACCGTCCGGTGCGCCACCACAATTCGTCGGCCGACCCGGCTCCTCGGGACCACCGTTTGTACCACCTGGTGCCGGTAATCCGCATTTTCCCTCGCACGGCCAGCCATTCGGCGGACCACAGTATGGTATACCACCTGGAAGTCCGTTCGGACCAGGACATCCTATGGCTGGACCTATGGGACCTGGACACCCGGCGATGATGGGACCTGGTGGCCCTGTCGACAGGCTTGACCAAGGGTGAGTTTTCTTACATGTTTTCATACAATCCACAAAGCGAATAATTGTTCTATATCAATATTTATGTACGTAAAATAATTATTATTATTAAAAATATAGGAATCTTTTTTTTCGGTACCTATATAATGTTTAGAGTAAAAGACGTGCTTTTTTTATTTCCATGCTGTTAGCTTTACAGATATTGAAATAGAATTTTGTTCACTTTGTTATGCATGTATAATTTACGTTCGCATTCACCGATGTTCGACACTATGCTCACGGATCGAAACAAACAGTTGAAGTTTACTATGAACAATAACACACGCAAATATTATTCCTACTGCGAATGTGCAAATTACGATGAACTCCGTTGTGAATATTTGGGCGGGCGTTAGAACGTATTACTTTAAAATTAAGTTGCATTTTCTAATTGTATAGAAAACTTTGGAAAGATTTTATGCACTGAGAAATGGAGCGCTATTTGTAGAGAAAGTTGCATGCAGCGGCGGTTACGCTAATGATTATTAATCGCAGTGAAAGTTGCTATTATTCTGATTTGCAGTAATTTTAGGGTAGAGAATACAGAATATTTAGGAAATATGAACGTAAAATTTTACGATCTACATTTTAGCGTAGCGAATCAGCGGAAACGCATACCTTTTTGTATTTCGTGATGTATATTCACTGAGAAAAATCTATTTTACATATATTTCTCTCTTATATCTGAATTATTTATATATACATTAATAAATATTTTATAATTAAATTATTATTTTTTTCTTTTACTTTTTATTGTCCGATATAGCTTTAAAGTTTCATACTCGTTTTACTATTATTTCGTTTCTATTCATTAATCATTCTTTTATGATATAAAACTCATTTCTACATTTTATATTTTTAGAAAAAAGTTATATGTATATTTTTAAATTTATTTTATCCAATGCATTCACTTAAACATTTCAAAATAGAGAAAGTTGAAAGTGAAAAAAAAGAAAAGGAATTGCCGCTCTATTGAACGTAGTAATACCGCGCGAGTTTCTGCTTTTAAAAAATCTAGATCAAAACTTCATTACACAAGATGTAGCCGAAAAATAGGAAAATAAATTATCTGTATTCATTAGGAATATTTTCAGGTGGTTTAGGGAAGTATTGTCGAAAGAGGGAGGTTCATGTGTTGATATGTCTTTTAAAAAAATAAATTGTGATACAGCAATGTCACTTGACATGAGAACGAAAGACGGCGGAAGAGCGTAAGAGAGAGTAGAGTGCATGCCGCGTGTGTTGACATTCCTAGATAACACGGCCCACAGGTAGCCGGCGTTATTTACCGCTCGTCTCCCGGTCGGTCCGCATTCTTACCGATAGTCCTGCTCGAGCACGCTCGCATTTGCGCCTTTCAGTCTTAATCGTTTGCATCGAGCCATCGTCATTGCCGTTGTCCGAAACAAAACACGTGGAGAGGTCGTACGCTCGGCTAACTTATCACGTGTTTCGGGTGCTGCACGCAGCAGCCCGAGGGCCTCTCTTACTCGCGTACTACGCACACACGCGCGCGTAAACGCACGTACACACGCGCGGAGAAGCGCGCGCGGGGTTGCTCGGTCGAATGGCGGAAACCAGTTTTTCGAATAGTTTTGTAACAAGCGTCCGGGGCTGTTACGCGCCCCGGATTCGATCGGCCGAATCGGGGAATGAGGCGGAACGTATTATTTGAAACTTGCATGATGCCCGCGATGAGGCTGGAATGCGAGAATGGATCGGGGCAGGGAAAAAAATCCGTTACGATTTTAATAATTATCGGTACGTACGTACGTACGTACGCGCACGGGGNTACCGGGGCTAATACCGCGGTATGTAACTGGGATCATTTTTAGGCGGTATTTTACACGTTCGGTAGAAACACAGTTGCGACACAGAGTCATATTCGTCAGATATGAGCGGGAAGGGGATGCATTTGCGCATATATGTTCACATGCGCGCGCGCGCGCGTGCCCACGCGATGTGGCTTCGTGAGTGCGAACGCGGTGTGCTCGTCGGTGTGTGGAATATTCTAAATTCCGGCAAACCACCGAACCGATTGCGTCAAACATGCGGACAGAGTCCGCATGCGGTGCGCGAGTAACGCGAAAGAACTTTCCGCGTTTTCAAGTGCGAAGATGAAATTGCATAAAAGCTCTGGCACATACGTGTATCGCGCGACATCGCGTAGACAGCTGCGATCCGAAAATGAAGAAATTCAGAAATTCGGTAAAGCATGTTTCAAAAAAGGGAATACGAAATCGCTTGTTACGAAGATATTTAAAATCGAAAGTCAGAAACTTTCGGAGCATTAAATTTTAAAAGCACCTTAAATGTATCTTCTTTCGCAGTTTCACCTGAAATTTCGTGAAACGAAGCTTTAATTCGATGTCTAATTGACAGATGGTTGGAAAAACTCGGGCTTTTACGTAAGTTTCCGAAAGGGAAAGTCGACTCGAAATTCAGGAGAGATTCAACAGGGATGATATAATCGGGAAATATATAGCGTATGCTATTTTATAATTTTTACCTTTGACATTTTTATGAATACATTGATACAGCGTTATAATGTATTCAATAGCGATATCGGCCCATTTCAAAAACGTACTTCGAGGATTTAAGGATTTTAAGGGATCGCGTTCGGTAGTATGTCGATGAAGAATGCGTGGGAAGTAGAACAACATCATTAGCGAACGGTGCTATAAGCTCTCCGCTGTTTTCCCGAGGGAGTTGAAACGAGGTGAGCCGCGAATAAACGTAACTTAAAAAGGAAGTTTTGCTAGCGAGGCGCGCCACGTGGGTGGGTGACGACGTATACACATTCATTTCCCGTAGCATCGAGAGACCTTAGGAAATTAATATTGCGAGTCAAACGCCGTTTGTTCTTCCGGGATTAAAATGCACACTCGCAATGGCCGACCGATCGTCCGATGGAAATTAATATCTCGTATTCTCCGACGGCGCTAATACGCGAGACAAATAACGCCTCGTATTTCAAATGAAAGTCGCGAGGCGGGAATTAATGCGACACGCGCTCGATATCTTCTTAATGCATGTAAGAAGCGCGTTAATGACACATTTATGATAAGTAATTGTTTCTCGCATTCTCCCCGGAGCGATTTTTCCGATTTCACAGCCCCCCCCC
>JAJVSH010000042.1:899392-1022484 GCA_021460005.1 Tetramorium alpestre | reverse complement strand
CCCCCCCCCCGTCCGGCGTTGCGCAAATTTATGGCGATAACGACGGCAGATCGTTCAATAGCATCGTATTGAATTACCGGAATATTTTTCCGAGAACAAGGATTAATGCACTGGCCGAGCATAATCGGCGCGGGCGCGCGTCTAGATGGGAATTTATTATAGCCCCGCGGTGTGCACGGGAGTCGCGCATGTCATTAATCAGCCGCGCCGCATCTCGGAGACACGATAGATTGCCTTTAATCAGTCTAATTAGCGATATATACGAAGATTATAAAGTAGCCACGACCTGAGACGGTGGCGCGGCCGCGCGCTACTGCGGACGATTTATGAAATTGAAACGACAAAGTCGTGCGAGATGCAGTTTCGCTAACATGAATTTTAATTCCTGTCCACTCTTAATTAACTAACATAAATTATAGGGTAACCCTATAATTTCGTCGACGTTGAATAATCGTCCACCTGTCACAACTTAGTTAACACTTCTCTCCGTTACCCCCTCCCGTCCCGTCCGACAGAGCACATACACGCGCTCGGCCGAAGGAGCGGAGAAATTGCAGTAAGATAAATTAGTGAGGATAAAATGTGTTTCTCTCTCTCTCTCTTTCCCTTCTTTCCTCTTCTTTTTTCCGTTACAAGTACCCCCTGCGCATTGTTCGAGGGCAAGACCGATATAAAATAAGTGGACACGGACTTTTGGCACGGATTGTACCGCGCGAGGTGACGTGAACTTTTGTATGGTGTTGTACGCGACCCACCTCCCTTCTCCTTTCCTACTCGCCCCCCTAAACCCTCCTAGCCACCCCGGAGGGGTTACGGAGGGTGGGTCGGGGTTTGAGAGAGGCAGAGGGGACAGAGAGGGGGAAAGAGTGAACGGAGGTTCTCATATTTCCACTGTTTTAATTTTTCACGATATCTCTCCGCACTGCTGTCTGCAAATTATTTGTCATCCTCCGTTCTACGCTCTTCGCCTTTTAGTATGCTTGGATGCCGTTCTTTTGTTGATTCCTTTAGAGAACGAGATGTAGACGACGGACGAAAGACTCGATTGCCGCGACCATGACGCACGGATCGATAGTTAGCGCGTGTTAAAGGTGGCACAAAAATTGCAGCAATTTCGCAAATCTCGCAAAAGCGCTCCCTCTTTCCATCTCGCCGTGTCCTTTTTGCTTGACGCGTGTGAGACGGAGGAAAGTTGTATATTCTTTATTGTGCTTGCGGCAAATATTGTCGAGAGAGAGAGAGAGAGAGAATTTCTTACAATAATTAGAATGATATTACACAGCATACTTTATTTTAATTTTTTAATAATTATGCGAAACAAAATGTAAAAACATCTTAGGACAACACAAAAAATTAATGTTACAATTTTCTAGTCAATTATTATATATTGAACAAGTAGCGGTATAATAATATTATAATTACCAGACATGAAAAAATATTTTAGCAGCTATTCCATTTCGTTGATCGAATTACTATTGATCAAATCGCTAAAAAGAACGTCAATTATTCATGTATACGAAATGATATGCTGAGCGCCCTGTCCCGCACTCGGAGCCCTCAATAATATCGGTAGAGAGAAGGTAAAGAATCGTTTTTCTACGCACTCGTTGAGAACCACTCGGTTCCCTTCTCCTTTTTACTCCTCCTTCAGTGGTAGGAACAGAGAGAAGAGATGAGAAGAGAGAGGAAGAGCGCCGATGGCAGGAGGTGGCGTTGGTTGGTTGGTCGGTTGGTTGGTTGGTTGGTTGGTTGGTTGGTCGGTCGGTCGGTCGGTCGGTCGCTCGGTCGGACCCTCGGTCTCGGACCGAGGCAGCTCTCGCTCGTGCGTCCGCCACCTCCGTTTACACTTTCGCGTGCAAAGGGATCCCTCGTAACGTTGGGGATCCTCGGCGACGGCGGTGGCAGGCGCGCGTTTCGTTACCGTTTGTCTCAGGTCGTGGTCGAGCCCGCGGTTCCACGCCGTTACTCCCGCCGCGTTTCAGAAAAGGACAGGCGGAAATTCGGATCGCCCGCGCCGTGGAGCGATCTTTCCCTCTCCTCCCTTCTTCTATCTCTATCTCTCTTGATTTCTCTCTCGAAAATCCAGCGAGCGAGACAAAGTCGACTCGTTCTGCATCACGCCAGTCGCTACGGCGACACGTAAATCGCGCCAGCACTCGAAAAAGTATCAAATCTACGGCCGGGAAAACATTCGCGTGCGCGACACGCGAAATGGGTTCTCTTGGAGAGATTTACGTGGAAGACGCGAAGGTAGCTCGCTGATGGACCTCCGGCGTAATCTTTGGTACTTTAGTTGGGTTAGGTTCGGGGTGAATTGCAGTTTGGAATGGATCCCTTTGGCAAGACGAGCTGGCGATTCGTTCGGTTCTCGCAGAAATTTAATTGCTCCGCGGAAATATCGACATTTTTGTGAGAGTGAACATTTATTTGCCTTTATCACTGAAGATAAAGACGAAATGTATTTCCAAAACCAACGTATCTCTATATTCTTCGCGCGTACTGTAATCATGAAATAATTTGAAAAATTCTTAGTACAATTTGCAGCAGATTATTAGGAACATTTTGAAACGGTCAAGTTTGATTTCGCTTGGTATTTAAATCATGGGGGGGGGGGGGAGTTTCTGGATGTAAAGTGCCCGGTGGATGGCGTTTTTACAGAGTCATTTAATACGCTACGGCGTCGCAGAGATGCAGCTGCATAGAAAACGCGTATAAGTTGCATTGCACTTGGAAATGGCAACGAGGCGCCATGTATCAGACACTGTCTCGACCTGCCTTGAATTTATGGTTGATAATTTTCTCGGGCTGCAACTTGTTTCCCCTGGCTCGAATATCTTGCCCTTCTTACACGGGTATTTCCTTGCTACCTTGGTAGCAACTTGTTCGTACTATACGGCAGTCGTATTGGTATTCGTCCGCTTACGACCAACTTCCTCCGTTGCATTGAAATCACTCCCGGCTCCCAAACTGTCGTGTTACGGAGAAAGTTGATAAAGATTATCTCACATGTACGTGAAATCGTTTAAACAGCATAGATAATATACGAATTATATGCTTAATCTTTTCAAGATAATTGCAATTAGCGAAAAGACAGATCTTTATATAATATATATTTTTATTAATAATATTAATAATATTAATGATATATTAATAATAATAATATATAATTATATAAATCTCTTTCTCTTTCTTTTAATATCTATTACAAAAATATATCTTCTTTTTTATACATATATATATAATAATTTCTCTCTCTCTCTCTTTTACCATTCAGAGGAATTATTTTGCAAAGTGTGGCAACGCAAATTTCTACCACTGTAATTTCGCCGATAACGAATGTTTTCGCTGATTATGTAGGACGTTATCCAGAAATGCATTTCGCACGAGGGAATTCTCGCGACGGGAGCACTGAAGTACCGCGATCGATGCACTGAAAATCGTTAAGAAATGATTTATTGATCGTTCTTTAGAGTTGCGCTCTTTGCGTGCATTATTAGCTGCGACAGCAGTGCGTCGAGGAAAAGAGATAGTATTGATTTTTACCGATATTTAGCCGTGGAATTATCCCCTCTCCCCCTCCCCTTTTCTCTCTGTTTGTCTCTCTTTCCCGTTCGCTCTTTATGGCTGCCGCCTTCTTTTCCCTTACTCCCCTTCAGCCCCTTTCTACCTGCCCCTCCTCCCGCTGTTCCCGCTCACCTTCCCTTCCGTTTCGCGCGTTCTAGCTCTATCGTTTCTTTCGAGCCACCCTCCGCAGGCAAAACACCCTTCGCGTATCCCGAAGGAGAAAGAATCCTGGGTGCCAGGGATAGAAAATCTGAATACCTATGACCCGGAAGGACGTTTCTATGCTAAGTGCGCGTTGGGCAACGACGAAAAAACTAGGTTCCTTCCTTCGCGCGAACGTGGCCGCGTAACCAAAAACTACTTCCTGGAGTTTCCAACACTTGCGAAATAAATTCGTCCCAACGGGAAAATTATATATATAAATAATAAATAGATCTCTCGTATGAATGTGGCTTTCTCGTTATGTTATTTCCGTGTCTCTTGATGCCCTCGTCGTTGCTTTTCTGCTCTCAACGAGTCGAGCGTTCAGCGATTCTCATAGAATTTTGCTTATTGCATATTTAGCGCGAAAATCAATTATTGATTGACGTAATGCGTCATTGTCATTAAACTGTTAATCTGCAATTCAAAAGCGGTCTCGTGCTTAATCTGCCTAATCAAATGCTTCTATATCGTAACGCCCTGTTCTCGTGAAGGCGCTTAGATTGACGCTCTAAACTCAGCAGCACATCGCCGCTTTGCGTTAACGATAAATTATTGACTCCTCTCGCGCCCTCGCATTATATCGTCACTCGGTGGTGACTTATCCCTTCGGGATCGCGTTTCCCCTTTCTTTCCGTTTTCTCTCTTTTTTTTTTTTGTTACTTTTCTCTCTCTGGCGACCTCTGCCGACTTTGGCGAGGAACTCCACGAGGCTCTCCAAGGATATGTTAGCTCACTGTGATGTTCCCCGTAATCGACGCCAGTGTGCGAGCGTAGGTAGCACAGTCGCAGGCGGGCAGGAACGGGAGGAACCCCTAATTTATAGGGCCAAGGCGACAGTACAAGGATGAGGGAAAGGGAAGCGGCACCGGCCGAAATCGGGGCGAGAAAGAGAGGAGGGTGGGCAGAGAGAAGGAGCACCTCTCTTACTAAAATTCAAAAGTTCCTCGCCGGAGTTTACGATGCCGTCTAGCCGGCGCGTCGCTGAGATTCTCCGTCTCCGGCCGTTTCCTCCGTCTGCTACCCTGCTCGCTCCTGTCGCCTCCGTCCTTTTTCCTCCATGTCCTTCCTGAATGTTCTTCTCGTCTGCCACGTATACATGTCTGTATACGAGCGTATCTTAATTTTGGAATAGAGCACATCGTTCAAATGCGAAGCTTTTCCTTCTGAGCTCGAGACTCAGACGTGAGTGCTCGTGACTCGGGGGGGAATTTTCGGGAAACCCGTGATTTTTCTTGATTCGGTTAGGGGACTTTATTTACAGGAATTATCCTTTATTTACAGGACAAATATCGGACCGTTTTTGTCGCGTTTTTACACGGTTATGGTTTATCGTGGGAATTTCACGCGCAACTTGTGGCTCTCATCGAGGTTTGTGGTGATTTCGAAAAACGCGTTTCAATTCATTGATTGTATGGAAACACTATTTTTTTGTAATAGCACACGGTTTTGGGGCTTGTTTCCGAAGTTATCTCAATTGCTCGAAACTACTAGTTTCAAATCTAGCTGTACATTCTATCAGTTGAAATATTTCCACAAGCCGAATATCTCATCTTAAAGATGAATCCGTAAATTGACCGTTTGAGAAAGAGATTTCCAATATTTTAATTTTATTTTGCAGTCGATATTTTTTTGCTATAATACTATAAAGAAATGTATACAAGAAACGTGAAAAAGCTTACTTTCGATCTAAAATTGTCAATTTACTGGTTTTTGCCTGCGCATAGATTTTTATCTTGAAATAATTTAATCGGTATAAAATGATGGCGCGTAATCGTTGAATGTTTAAGCAAAAAATTCAGATTCACGTTGCCATTATATTATTCGCCGTTACATTGTTAGCCATTAACGCGTTTCCCAAGGAAACGATTAATCACCTTAGTCGGCTGAAAAGCCAAAGGAGCGCAAAGCATGCGCATTGCTATACATTTATGTCGCGCATCTCAAAGAAAATTACGCCAGTGACGCTGTTGCTAATCCGAAATTCGAGAGATCTACCTCGTTAGAATTACGCTACTTGATCGCCGAGCGGCGGGGAGGGAAGGTCACCATAAACCTATATTGACCATCATAAACTGTTTTACGAGCGAAGGTCTCGGAGAGCCTCGGCAAATTTTAATCTCGGTTTTTAATCTGGGACAATGACAAGCCAGAATCTAACGGTTTATATTAGCCCTACATATTGACCTTGCTGTGCATATAAATGCTTGAAACATCATCGGGTGATTTATTTTATTTCTTGCTTTTTGTCATTTTATATTTTTCGCGAATTTTGTTTGTCAATCGAACCTCACGCTTTTGTATAAAATGCCATATGATCGTTGTTGCAACGATTTCGAGAATTTTCATTCTCATTGAGAGAGAAAATTACCTGATTGATCTCCCCCCGAGATTCCCGGGACTGACGCGATTTTAGAAGACAATCACTTACAATCAGCTACATGTGATACCTGTGCGGCAATGCGTGTGCGCCGATAGGTGGTCATGCGCGAGTAGGTTATAGGTTCTCCGATGTCTCCCTTATGTCGACACCGTCGCTCGGGGCATGAGTCACACTCCGCGATTCCGCGCACAATCGGACATCTGGTCATGCACGGATTGTCCCCGGCTGCCGGCCGGTGAGGGGGTCGCGCGGATGCTGCGACACGACCAGCTTCTTACTTCCGCACATGTGACGCACACGGTGCGCCAAGGTATCTTGCTGCGCGCGACACGTGTACCTCGTTATGTCGGTTATCCCTTAGGTATCCGCCTCGATGGAAAGTTACACGAATATCCGCACATCTCTCCATCCACTTCGATAAGCTAAAAGTTTTTCTGATTTAATCTAGATCGAGGGTGAATTTTAGGGAAGTCAAATTTTCATTATAATGAGCGCAAACAACTTATCTTGCCATCAAATAAATTTTTGTGATACAGTGATTTCTATCAGCAATTTTTTTATTCTATTTTTATTCTTGATATTTTCTAGCTAGAAATTTTGTTCCATAAACTAAGTAATTATCGATTAAATGTACCGACATGGACATGAATGGAGAAACTAAGGATAATAACGAGCACATTTACTAAATAGTAAATAATAATGAGAAAGTAATGGTAAATTAATCATGTATCTAGATAATATACCCCTTCTTTTCTCTGTAATTGTCCAGCGCGATTTGTTCCGGCACCTCTAGAAAAATACAGGTTACTCGTTTTAATTGCCGCGCCTTTCACGAGGAATTACTCGCTCACTTAAAAATTTCCCCACTTTTATCTGATAATTGGGAATTCTCAGTAGATCCTCTCGGATCAGATCATGGGTCGGATCATGTGTCATATATGTAATCTTTGTAATTTTTTAAATTATTGAATATTTGATCTAATAGCTCGCGAGCGTATTACAAAGGATTCGAAAAATTTGGATAATTGAAATGTTATCACGAACAGAACGTGTTATCGTCGAAAACATTGTAGCATGTTTAAAATACTGCTAATTGTCGTTTATGCGCTTTCAAAATTGTTTTTGCAAATTTATTTTCAAAGCTAAATTAGATAAAGATAATTAGGTAAACATTTAAAGTATATCTTTAAAGATTTTCTTTTTAATTGGCATTTATGTGACAAACTTTTTGGAGCGTGATAAGATATAAAATATCTTGTCTTCTGTGAATTTGTTTTTTTATTGTTAATCTATTTCTGATTTATTGGAGTTTTGCCACAAGTGTATCCAATGTTCGGAATTGACAAATTCAGAAAGAAATGTTTTAAATATGTTATGTTTGGTGTAACGTGAATATATTGGCGGTGATATTTGTGTTAATTGTCAAGTCGATTGAAAGGATAATCTGGAAGGAGAAAGAGAAGGCAAATAGGACAATAACAAATGTGTCGTCTTCACGATTTCAAAAATAAATTCTCGTATCCTTCTTTGATTCGAAACACGTAGTCGTATTTTTCGCACAACTTTTCGAGCCACTACCTGTTACCTACTTAAGCGCTCAACGAAATGTTATGCACGTTTCATCGGCTTTTCAACTCTTCGGGCATTTACAATGCGCGAAGCTCTCTGAATCCTCTTCATTGAGTGCCCGTCGTCTCCCTTTCCTGACGAATGCGACGTGAGTCATTAGCGCAGGTCACGGCGTTATTAAAGACAATGAAGCAAACTTTATACGAGCAGGGGTACGGGGCCAATTACTTGGCAATTAGTCGAGCGAGCAACAAGTGAGCATCGCCACGGACCTCTCTCTTTCTCTCTCCCTCTCCTCTCCTCTCTTTCTCTCTCTCTCTCTCTCCTCGCGTCTCCCTCTTCCGCTCTCTTCGTCTTCTCGGCCCACCTTCTCCGTTCGTTTCTCCATCGTGGACCACATCGTCTTCTCGGAGATAGGTCGCGAAATACGCGGAAGAGCGTGTTTTCCGATTGTTGATCGATTTGTCTGACCTTAATGTTGTTCCTGTCAGTTCCTTTAATCGCATCTTCAGTGTAAAGTTACTTTCGAAATCAAATTGATAGGAATTAATAAATGTGATAGGCTAGAAAATTTAAGAAAAGAACATGTTTCTCTCTCATTCATAAATTTTTTTAAATATATTTTCCTATGCTTTGTTAGAAAATGAAGAAGCTTACGCATGAAAAGGCAATGTCAACATTCAAGGAATATTGAACGGTCAGTCGGGAACATGTTTCTTCTTCCTCATTTAACGCACCTTGGAGAATCGAGATATAAATAAAGCGGGGTCACGATCCTTTTCATCGAGTAAAATGCTCGCGCGTAGCGGCAAGCCGAGGGTACATAATTCTAATTATAATTTTTAACAAGTCGCACATACACTACCTACGTGATGCTTGACGAGGTGACCAAGCGCGGGCGAGAGCCACGGTGTAGGAAATTCATCCCCGCGCACTTTCGCGTTTGCGATTTTTGACCCACACTCCGACTACCGCGTTATGTACACCCTTGAGCATTCAGGTAGATGCGAGAGGGATGGTAGGGATGGTACACTCCGACTCAGAAGTTGACTCGTCCTCTAATTAGAGGTAGCTATGCAATTTAGAACTAATTTTAAAAAATTGTTTTTTTCTTCAACTCTTTCGGAAAAAGTTGTAAAAAAATACTTCATTGTTCTCTCTTTTTCCCGAGAAATTTCCTACTGTTAATATAATAAACAATTTCCTACTGTTAATATAATAAACGTCTACGTAATCGTTTGTTTCTCGCACTTTACGTTTCCTCGCAAATTTTTAAAATTTTCGGATATAAATGTTTGGCGTAAGCACTCGACGACTCGAAGAAGCCAGCCTTTCTCAAGGTACCTGAATTAATAATTAGAATTTTTCGTGTTTTGGATTTTGGGTTAACTTCTAAATTCGAAGCTATTATTTGTTTGAAAATTGCCTCGAGAAATTTTGGCATGATGGAAATCTTGGAAGCAAAATACGATATGTATATTTAATAAAGATTTTAATAAGGGCGGACATTTTTCCAGATTGAAACAAGCGCAAAGAAAATATACATCGTCGAATCGTTAAATTCCATATGCTGCATGAATGATAATAATTGCATTCGTATAGGTAGCAATCGTTTTAATATCATTACGATTGATTACAAGCGTAACGGATTTATATTGCGCGATACGCGTATATTATATACTCGTATATTATAAACGCTAAAATTGTTAAATCCAAGAACGCCATTATGTAATAATCGTCGAGTGGATTCTGTTCGTCACATTCCAATCACATATCTACCGGAAAAGGCTAGAATCCGAAGCGTACGAGCGTATGTGCGTGCATACGCCGCAGTTAAACCGCTGAACCGATCGCTGGGAAAATTGGCCGAAAAATTCAGAATCCAATACGGGCGCGATACGCGGATTTACGGATTGCCACATTGTGGATCTCGCGGCCGAATCCCCGCGAGTTGAATTTTCGCCCGAAAATAGTCGCTACTCTCGNCGGATCTCTCGCGGAGATCGCAAAAAATTCGCGACTAAAATTTCGCTATCTCAAAAAAGCGGCGGGAAATTTCGCATTTAATTATTTCGNGCGAACCAATTTACGAAGCGGAAGCCCGCATATTTATTGTACAGTCCGCGACAGAATCCGGAAGTCAATGTCCGATGTTGCTCCGATGCGATAAAGAGTCCTTACGTACTATTTATTTCCGGAGCGTATTGTAACGGAAATTGATAAACCGTTTTGCGAGTCGATTCGGCTTCTGCCAGCATCTCTCCTCGTCGAAAATTTCTCGTCGTTTTCGTATCCGCCGTCCGCCAGCCATGAGCTGGACCACGAAGGTGGTGACATTGATCATACCTCGGCACACACGGATGCAAAAGTCCATTCGGCTACTTTTGCATCACTCTGTACCTGGCAACCCCCGGGGGTGGTGGGTGGCGGGTGGCGGGATGGGGCTGCGGCGGGCGTTTTTCAAATAATTACATCGGGCTGCGGTGGTGGTGGGTCGCCATGGCAACCGCAGTGCCTTCAGCATCCTACGACTGAAGGCAACCGAGCAACCGAGCGGCGCAACCCGGTTCTCTTGCTGCGGACTTCGGAATCCGGGTGCGCGCGCGAATGGAAACGGTTTCCGCGGACATCGGCGAACAGCGCGTTCGCACCCCGTCGCTGATGGAATTGAATAAACAACCACGGATTGGTAATCCGCGAATGTACTTTCCGCGTTTTTTGCGAGCTCTTCCTAATAAAATACCTCCTCTCCGTGATTATTTCATTTCACGGTAATATTTGTTTGTCAAATGTTTCTTGTTTAATTAATCATTGAGGGCTACCAGGTAGAATGTAGATGTATGACAGACCTGTGTTAGTATCTTTAACATTTTATTATCGATTTTGAGGTTTAATTGACGATCGCGCAATGGCGCAATATTACATCACACATGAACCTTTCAGTCACGAGCTAATTTTATTAAATATTGTAGTATTAAAATTTGTGATACAAAATACTCGAGAATTCTTCAGAAATCCTTCTAGTGAATATTGTTTGTGGAAACTTTTAGTGAAATATATTGTTAATTTCGTTTAAATCCAATTTCTATTATAAATAAAAAAATATATTTTTTTTCCCCATTAATTGAGAAATCGGAATATAACATATTAACAATAACTATCAACCTTTCTAACTTAGATATTTATATATGTAAATATATTTGTTCTTGTCTGATCTGAGGCAATCTGTACAATATGCAATAAAACATAAATATTATAAATGTGAAATAACAGTTTTTCCACTTGAAAATAATTCTTATTTAAATTTATGATTTTTCTAAAATATTACAGAGAAATATTGTATTTCCATATGCGTGCATTCAGTTTGTGATTATTGTGCTTTTAATATAAATGAGATATATGCGAGAATAATTATTATTCTGTTAAATCGATATAATATTTTATTAATGTTAAAATTCGTAGCGCAACAAATTCAGTAAGAATCGCTCTCCAAAGATTTCCCGTTTGCATATTTTATCAAGTATGTCGAAAGATCTTTGACAAGTCGCTCCTACGCTCCTACGCTCCTCTAGTGCGATACAGAATGCATATCTGAAGCTTTGACACATAACACGGCCTTGAGTTTCTCGTCAAGTTTGCCAGGCTACTTCACGCGTACGCAACTCTTGCCGACACGAGAGCCTTGTGGCTATTTCGCGATCATAAATACTAAACACGACTGACTCACAAAGGCAACGCGTTGTACAGTGATAACTTTTATCTACCAGATAAACTGAAATTGGGTCGTGCGAAAACTACAGTTAGACCGACTCTCAGATTTTTTTCAAGGAAAAAGTTTGTCGAGCTTGAGAAAAAAAAACTTATTCGCGGAGAAACGTAAACTTATTATTTTGTCTCCAATTCTTTCGTATATTCCTTGTATACGAATACATCTGTGTGAATACTTATTTCTAAATTACTCAAGTACGTATATAATATATTGATTTGGTCAGTTTTTAACGAACTGCATTATTTATAAATAAAATAATTTTTTGTCACGAAAAAATGTTTATGTCTTTCGGTTAAATTTTTAAACTTTTCCGTCGAAAACGTTACGTAAAATCTTTTCTTTGGCTCGGATTATGAGGAAAAATACTCGAGCGAATTACATTTGTTACGTTTAGCGATTGGTAGTTGGAACATTTCTGAGCGCGCCTTCTAAGAAAGACAGGAAATCAGGGCTTCCTTAGTTCGTAGCCAAGCGTAAACCAGTCGAAATGTCGGGAGGACTTTACGGTACGTCAGTATTACGAATGCTAGGTACTCACGGCGTCACCTTCTCCTTCCTTCGACGGCTCACTCGACCTACGTACCTGCCTACCTACACACCTAATGTAACATGCCGTGGGTCAGCAGAAGTGAGCTTCGGACAGAGAGAGAGAGAGAGAGAGAGAGAGAGAGAGAGAGAGAGAGAGAGAGAGAGAGAAGAACAAAGAGAAGAGAACAGAGAGAAAAACGAATGAGGGCGTCGAGACAAGAACGCGAGGAAGGAATAGCAACAGAGAAGTGTAAAAGAAATAACCGGAGAGAGAAGGAGATATCGTTGAGGAAGGAAATGCGAGGACGCGCGACAGAGGAAGGGAGAAAGAGGCGAAAGGAGAGAAAAAGAGAGATTCAAATAAGTGAGAAAGAGAGGGAGTGAGAGAGAGAGGGTGGGAGGGAGAGAGATGGGCCGATGGAGTGGGGTCAGTTCGTGACCCGACCACCTGTGGAAGCAGCCAGTAGCTACTTCTTGTTTGCCGTTTGCGCATACCTCTACCCACCACTTATACGTAGTACGTATTACGTAGGCGAACCGCCAACCGATGACCGCGGTCACGGCTATCTCCGAAATTACGTTCTTGGTTCCCTCTGAATCCGCGCTTCGCGCCGTAATCCTGACGAGACACCGCGGTATTCGGCGCGTCGGGCAGCTTAGGTGTTACAGACGCATAGATAACATAACATTCTCTCCTGATATTCAATCGTCAAGATATAACTTTGGCGACTGTCGTTATCGATCAATGTTAACGGTTTTAACATCAGACACATTTCGTCTCGTTTACGTCGCATTTCTACTATTTTTACATTATTATATATTCAATATTAGAATACTTATTGATTTTCTGTGATAGAATTTTGACTAACATTATTCGTTCTATGTCTTATTATTTTATTAATCACTTTAATTTATAAAAATAAAAATGATACAATCATTTTCATTGCTCTATCGTAAAGAGAATACTAATTTTAATCACAGATTGATTGTGAATTTGGCAAAATTAGGATCACACGAGAACATGAAGTTGTACTCTGAATCTTGGGTTACTATTTTCATAGTAAATAAATTTATACACTATCTATCCGGTTCGCGGATCCGGAGACTAACGTGCGAACTCACGCGATGCGACGCGGCACGATGTGACGCGACGTAACGCGACGCGATGCGACACGACGGATTAGATAATGGTCGGACGTGCACCTTCGGCATCTCGTCGCGGTGACAAAATTAGCTGTGCCCCGATACACAACACCGCGCCGCCCGGGCTCGCCTCGTATCACCGTAGGTGTAATATAGCCGCCGCTTAATAGTACTACGGCCATTCATGCGGCGGGCGCGCCGTTGGCTTAGCACTCTATTAATCACGGATTATTATTCACGCGGCCGCGTGGCGCTTTTAGTGTCGGCCGCCTCTTACAAGCGACTTTCGTCGTTCTCTCGTGTCTCACTTTTCTCCTCTGCCGCTGTAATCGCCGCTTTCTTCTCCCCTCCTCCCAAAACCCCCTCGAAAACCAGACCGCCGATTCTTTCCGGTTCCTCTCCCCGTCGCGCCTCATTAATCGGCACGTGGGTAGTGGCACGAGATCAAGCGGCGCGCATGTCGTCGACAAAAAGAAGGAAAAAAAAAGATCGGCGATAAAAGCGGCGACGCGCTGCGCTGCGCGCGGTCCGCTTAATTGGTTCCACGGCGGTATTTATCGCGCAACATTGTCGGAGATAATGGCCGGTATGAATAAGGAAAAGCGTTTGCTCTCTCGCCTTTCCTCGCCTCCGGGAGTGTTTCCTTCCGAGTGAGAGACTCGCTGGGCGAGCGCGCGAAAAAATGGAGCAACGGAGTGTGAGTCACGGACAAAAGCTGCGGCGGGAATTAAGTTTCTTGACTTCCGCGACTACGTGTTTGCTAATTGACATGCTATACGTATACGTCTTGTTCGTAAATATTTAGGAATTTAAAGTATATTTAGATCGCGCCGCGTATTATTATGCTTTATTTATATATGGTATTACACACGTGTGTATATATATATATATATGTGTATAAATATGACACATGGGTATTAATGCAGAATATTATACCAGATGATTTCTCTGCGATACATATTATTTATACATATTTTTTTATTGAAATATATACGAGACAGCTTTTTGACTCGATCCGGTAATATATTATTTCACAACATTTGCAACATTTTATGTCAAATGTTTATTAACGATTTTTATTTGTGCACTTTTCGAACGTAGATATCTAGAGTACAGCAGGATTTCGCCATTCCGACCATTTGGTTTATTTAGCGCTCACTCACATGGCTGATTTTCGATTGGATTTTTGCTACTTATTCCGTCAGAATGTTTTTCTTTCAGTTTAGAAACTTTTCAGTGTTTACTAAAGAATACGCGTTACTTTTTGCAAGATTTTCGGCAGTCTCGATCTGTTTCGAAAGTTCAAATTTCCGTAAAGTTGGCGAATGAATTGAGAAACTAAACTCAAGGCTTCAAGTTGACAGATTAGTTTTCACACGTATTTTGTCGTCCTGTAATTTCTTCGGCGAAGTTTCTCTCAGCGGATCTCGTTGTTATTCACAGTATCTGTTTTGTTCCGGCATCTTAATTCGGCTAATTGGCGCGTATTTTTATCTACCGTTTATTATTCAAGACCTGTTAGCCGGTATTTCAAACGAGCATGGATGACAGTTTTATTTCTGGAACAACGTGTAGCGTCCGCATTCTCTTCTCGGCAGAGCGATCAACTTTTTGCGAAGGATTCGACGAGTGTCATTAATTATTGCGGTGACTCGTCTCGCGAATGTCGCCGTCGATATCGATGCTCTGTCGTAGAAGAAAAGGCCGTCGACTTGACAGTGAATATCTATCGATGCATCATGTTTCTAAATACACAATTCAATTCAATTACATGAACTTGTACATAGTATATCTATTTACAAGAATCTTCGAGCGTGAGAATCTTTGTATCATGCGATGGAATATTATCCCGAATAAATGTTCGCTAAATTCTTTAATATTTCGATAAGTACATACGTGCGTGACAATGTCAGCGTAACTGATACAGGAGTTGAAAATATTTTCTCGCCGACGAGCTTACAAAAAAAAATGTATAAAAAATGGTAGCGTTCATCGGCGGAATCGAGTCGAAACTGAGAATAATTTTCCACCGTATTGACGTTCCACGTAATTATCTTTTTTTTTTTTTGCGTTAGTCACAATGTCGATATTCGACACGCATCCGAGTTTACCGTTTCGACATGCACTCGTATCAGTTTTTTTGGAGGTTGATTATTTTTGAAACGCGTCCTTAAAGAACTGTATCATAATCATGAGTACTCCTCCGAGGGGAGAAGGCTGTTTTACTGCACGTTGTGCACTGCTGTGCGTTCGATGTCTTGAGACATCGTGCTATGTTTCATTGAAATCAATTTGACGGACATAGTCGTACATACGTACGATACAGAAGATCGCTGGCGCGTATGCGCGCATGCCGCTCGGTTAATTGACGCTTAATTGATCGTAATTAAGTTAACTCCGGTGGCACGTGGGCGCGGTCCTCACGGAGATTGGTCGCGCGCGTACTCAGACAGACTTAAGCAATTAGCGCGAGCAAAACTGAAACGCGGTCGAGTTTCTGTAGTCCCAAGTTGGGTCACTTCCCTCTTATATCGATACATTGTACATATATGCTCGTGCTGTCGTAAGATTTGATGCACCTCTCTTTCTCGAAACTGCGACCAAAAGAACTGGGTTTTGTTGTTTTCCAATGACATGCATTACACCCCCCCCCCCAAAAAAAATAATTTTGATATATGTGGAATCCTCTAAATCTTACAGAATTTTACCCTATTGACTTCGAGAGGATTCCTCTGAAATCAAGAGAAAAATAGTATAAACAAGAGTATTTAAGAGAGAAAAAAGTATTTTTTACTTTATTGAAAGAGGAATATCACTGTTTGCTGTAAAACAGTGAGCTTAAAATATGAGATTATAGGAAAAATCACATTGAACGTAAAATACTTTTTTTTGGATGTACGTAGGAATATATTCAATAATTATCAAATGAAATAAAAGTGTATTGTTAGCAAATGACCGTTTAAATCGTCGTCGTATCTTTTAAACGTACAGGACTTTTCGTAAAATATTTTAGTGTTACTTTACGAGTGAAAGAAAGAATCTCACGTGAGGTTTGTAAATGATACGTAAATCGCACGTATGGGGGCCACGCTCAATCGATTGTCGAATACTTCAGGATACTTCAGGAAACACGCGCGCGCGCGCCGCATCGATCAAGGATACGAATGTGTCGATGGGATACTCGACGGGGGCAGAGGGAAGGAAGCTCGCCGAGTCAGGGCCATTCGGGAAGGTGGCGACCTAACCTTAAATCCCGGCCAGGTAATTCACCTCCACCTTGAATTCCGCCTTCGTGCGTATATGTGATCACCTGTCGCTGATGGAGACTGACCTTCTGCACACTTTCGCCCCGTTGACTTCGCCGTGAAGCGAATATATTTGCATCTCGTTCGCCATTTTTCTCATCTCTCGTTTTTTTTTATTTCTTCTTTTTTCGCTTCTCGACAAAAGGCCAGGTATTCGATGTCCTTGAGATCCCGCCAGCTCTCTCATGGAGAATACAATCGCGTGCGAAATAATTCCGTGTCCTTGCGCGTACGAAATCCGTTCTTTTCTTTCATCTCTTTTTCTCGTTTTTTTTTTCAAGGCGTTGTCGTTGGCTGCCGATCCTAACTCAATTTCGCTTCTTTCGTCTATTTTTAACCGAGTCTGCCGGATGATCATGGCCACTCTGTGACGTAACTCAGCATATATCGATTAAATTAGTATCTTCCCGCTTCTTTCCTACTTACTTAAAACTACTATTCTTGAGTCATAAGAATAAATCACTGATGTAACAAAGAAAGTTTCCGGGAAAAACTGAAATCTTTCTGTGGAACTAATAACGAATGTTATGATTAATCATGTCGCTACACTTAAAGTAACTTGGAGGGAAAGAAGATAATATAAAATTCTTGTAGGTTTTAAAGCATAACTTTCACATGTTTTGATTATTTTATGAAACATTTGAATTTTTATTTTGAATTGGAATATGTAAAAGATCCTTTCTCGACAATTGTCGCATAGAAATATTGATGAATATTTCATACAAAAAATCGATGCTTATAAAAAAAATCTCAAGACAAAGAAATTAATCATATTCAATTATTTTATAAGCGATAAATTTTGCTAAAAACATTAAATACATTAAATATTTCAAGATACATTGTAACAAATATTTTGCATTCACAGATTTATTATTGACGCAATATTAAATTTTTGTGACTGCGATCAAAGAAAAAAACGAACAACTTTCTATATTAGATGTTCCCGATTGCAAAACCCAAATCTTTTACCGTGACTTAATGCCCATGAAGTAATCATGGTAAATGAAGATTAAAATTACAAAAGCAGAAAGAAATTAGAGTTATTAGTCGATGCTATCTTCTAGTAATGAATTTTTAATACGACGCATTGCCTTTGTGCCTATGAAAACGTGAGCGCTTGCGATTTGATTCGCGCGTTAACGATTGCGCAGGAGCGAGGAGGAAATTCGCGGAGTAGCGGAAGGCTGTTCGTTATACTCGGCCGCTTTTCGGCCGGCGGAAACTCGCGTTTCCTCGTTTACGCGAATAATGTCCTTCTGCAACTATTTAATGCGGTCGCCATGCCGTCGGCCGCACCAAAAAGGATTTAATCAGCATTTCTCGACGCTTTCACCTCTTGGTGGCTCCTTTTAGATCCCTCCGAGTAGCGAGCCGAATCATCTCTCTTCTCGGCAATGTGTACACATAAACGCGGAGGATCATCAGACCATCTTCGTCTCCGCCGTCGCCGCAAAAGTCGAGTAGTACGCCTGGTCGAGATTCTTGGCTGGAAATTTCCAACGGACGGCGGATTATTACTTCGCATAGTGGAAGGGAGGTTCGCTACCCGTGTCAACCTTGTCTTCATCTTCAAAGACGGGGATCCGGCGACGCTGAACTCGCGGCTTTGCCCGATTCGAGAATCCGGGAGCCCCGCGGACGCGCAGAGGATTCTTAAATCCGCTTAAAGACGATAATCGCGACTGCCACTTCCGCCCCGAAACTTCGCCGACGCCCTCGACCAATCCACCGCCTTCTCTCTCGGTTTTTTTTTCATTCCTCTGTTGTTGACGCGATAAATCCACACACGCTCTCACGGGAGAACACGCTCTCACTCGCCTTCTCCTTCTTCTCTTTGTCTCCCTTTCGGATTGTTTGTCTTCCCGCCGGCTAGCATCCGCCCCCGCGACTTTGTTCCCGATAATTGGCAGGAAAGCGGGCGTTTTGTTTTCGGATCTGTACCGTCTAAGCGATATAAAAATTCCGTCGGTCTTCTCGAGATGTAGATGCGTTCTCGGAAGCGGGCTGTAGGCCTCTCGCCGGCATCGAGCATCGCGTACCACCGGCCCAGGTGTTGGTGGGCACCCTGCGCGACGCGCGCGGGAGGTGGCAGTTCGGCAGCACGGGGGCGGGTAAAGAGAGGGATCTCGTGGAGGACCAGCCGATCCTCGTGTAAAACCGGACAAAGTTTAGTCGCGCGGCGCTCCGCGCCCAGCGGCGATAGCATTGTCCGCCGGCGCGAGCGCAAAAGTTCACGTCGCCCTCCGGCGGGATAACTATTGTCTTTTGTTGCGGCATTGCCTGCCTCTCTCTTTTTTCCTCTGTCTCTCTCCGAAGAGAGGAGGAGGGGAAGGAAACGGAGAGAAACGGAGAGAGTCTTCTCTGTATCCATCGTCATCTTTTCTTTCTATTCTTCTCACAGCCCTTCGTTTTCTTCTCTCTCATCTTTTCGTATTCTCCATCTACCCTTCTCAGCTTCTTACACTTGTTTGTTTCCACGCGCTTTAACGAATTCCAACCTTGGCGAGACGTAACAACATTGTTACATCGCCTTCCGTCGCCTTACGATCGATTCTATGGATACGGTCTGAATCTACGGATGATCCGCGCGCGGCCGATCTTTCGGGCGTCGCACCGACGCGGCGCCGTCCATGGTCATGATGCTTTATCGGCGGACGCCGCGGCGGGAAAATATAATTATCGACGACGCTTAATGTGCGCGCAAAGCGTGACCCACATTCGGATATGGGTTTGGCATTATCGGCAAACTCATGTAGAACCCCCGTAAAGCGTTGGTCACGTGGAAACGCACACGCGATCGTTATTACATCGCGATAGCGCTGGAGCTGGGTGCGGACATTTTAATCTGCCTGTTTGCAATAACAATAATGAAAATTTCCAGCTGACAAAATGATAAAATTTATGAACGAATCGTGCATAATAGAATAAAGGTACTTAATTTGAATCTACAAAATCTTGAGGGATTTTATAAATTAATTATCTTCTATTTTTCTACGCTACCACGCGGTTTTTTTCTTTTAATCTCCATCTCTCCATGTTGGCGTCAGCTACAGCAATTGTTTAACGCGACTTACATGATTAAGCACTGAATTAAAAACGTGGCATGTATAAGCGACGCGATCTTTTTCTCGAAGCCAAAATACATTCCGATCAAAATATTTAAATTAATACGAAGGATTCCTCCATTGTGAGAAATGTGACAATGCCGGTGGGAAAACTCGCGAGGGACTCGAGAGCCTCGATATCACTCTCTCGAAGCTTTAATTCCACCTCCGCAGTACCGTCAGTAAGGAAAATATGGAAAATCGTTATAAGAAACGCGGGAAATATAGGACTTCCATCTCGCTCGGACCGCGATGAAATTGTCCGCCCTTGCGAGCCGCCGGTAAAACTATTGCCCCGCGATCTTTCGTTCTCTCCGTAGTGGTTTTCATCGTTTGTGTGCCGTTTGCGCGTCGCACCCGTCGCAATATTTTACCCGCTTCCGTTAAAGGGCAACGGGCAGCGTCCTCGCCGACCGGATCCGCATCACGCGCGACCCCCGGATAAATAAATGAAAAATAGAAATAATTAAAAAGCCCTTTTAACATTCGCAAAGGATTCTCCGCCGCATCTTTTGATTACTCGATCGCGTATCCGCGAGTTCGCCCGTGAGTTTTATTTTCGCGACGTACGGCACACCGTCGCGCGCAATTCATAGAATAAACTAGTTTTTCCCCCGAAACCCCCTCCGTCTCTCTCTCTCTCTCTCTCTCCTTTTCTCTTCTCTCGCTATTCTATTTTAATATTTCGTTCGTTTTCAATTCCGCGCTTGTTCTGCGAGACGAAAAAAAAGTTGCGTCAAAGGGCACGGGCGCATCGGCAGAATTCATTTTTTTACGATAATTAGCAGCGAATAGCCTTTTACGATGCTTGTTGCATATATTCGCGTCGAGAACAGAGGCGTATTTTGTTATATAAACTCGTGGTTGTATGTGTGAAAATAACGTGTACATACATTATTTATTTTTTCGTGCAACAATCATTGCGATCTAGTTACTTCTTAATTCTACGCTGCAATCCAATTATTTTTATTGTGTGATGTGCGTTCTTCTCTAAGAATTTTTATTATTTATGTTTTATTATTTTTCATATATTTTTTTTTAATTTATATTTTATATTTTTTATCTCAGCACATTCAAGAAGAATGGAATTGTGCACAAGAGAGAGTCTAAAATGTCTAAAAATGTGTAACATTTCTTGTAGGATATTTCCAATCCTCGATTTTTCGCAATTTTCTTATTTTTATTGTCATAGTTTGACGTTCGAATTACATGAACGGGGATTGATTCGTGCTCGACAGTTCCCTCTTCACCCCTTCTCGTTTCAACGACGCCCCCGCTTTTTTCCATGGAGAAATTCGGTCAACCGTATTCATGTCCGCGCTTTTTCGATGCCTCCGAGGATCTATTGCGTCGCCGGCGATTTTTTGCCTCCCTTTTTCTCGATGTTCGGACCGATCCCTTGTCAATAGTATTGCCGCTCGTTAATACCTCGTCCGGTCAATAGTTTTCCTGCGACTTTTCGTCCTCTCTCTCTCTCTCTCTCTCTCTCTCTCTTTCTGTCTCTCTCCCTCTTCCTCTCTCCGCTCAACCTCTCCTGCCTCTCCCTCTCTCTCTCTCATCTACACCTACGCGCGCTGGCATCGTGTACATACCCCGCCGAATACATGTGTTTATATCACATTATGTACAGGCGCGTGTTGGTCCACATATCTATGGCTTATATATGAAATACATGCGTTACTCGCGCGATACATATATACACGGTGTACTTGCCTCGGATGTACGCGGTGGTGGCGAAGAAAGTAAACGACACGCGTACTTGGACTCTTCGCGCCCCGGCCCGTATGTAGAAACCAGCAGCGCCGGGGAATCCTCAGGATGCAGGTACCTGATTAAATTTAATTGCGCGCCCTACGCGAGTCTTACATCAGACGAAACGAGCGTAATTTACCGGGGAGAGGGCACCGGCACCCCCGTTATGCGTTACGCGTCGCGAGTTTTTTTTTTTGCTTCCGCGCTGTCATGTTTATCGTCGCCCGGCGACTCGACTTATCGCAATTACTCGATCGGGTCAGATTGTCGCGATGATTTCTCAGGGAACGCGATTTTTGACGACGTAGGCGTGTCTTTGCGAGATGAAAGAAAGAGAGAGCGAAAGGAGAAAACGAAGTTATCGGAGACAGAGGTCGAATTTTTTTTCGGGGACACCCTGTTTGTGAACGCCCTTCCCCTTTATTACCTTCCCTTCCTTCTCCTCCTCTATGTAACGAGCCTATGTACTACATTATGTGCAAGATACTTTCGTACATGGCCAGTTAGGTATACGAACGGAAGGAGGACGCGGGCGGAGCTGTCGGTGGCTACACGTTCACGCTCGCGCGTTCACGTGCACGAAAACGACGTTGACGACGTACATAAGCGTCCGTACATATATGTATATATGTATGTGTACATACACATATACGCATGTACACATACACGCGTCGATCGGTGCACTTGTCCGTGCTCCGCGCGTCCCTCAGTGACACTCAACCGATCCAATTTCGTCCGCGGGATGATAAAAGGAACTTTTTCGAGATTTTTATGAGAAATTTTTGCCGATTAATTTTCTGTTTCTCGCTCTAAGGAGGATAAATAAAATATTTTTCAAATGAACGTCTCAAATAGAATCCGAACAAATTGTTAATAAAGTAGTAAACAGTGCTGACAAGTATTGACTTGTTGAATGGTGAATATAAAACTTACAAGATTGATTCTATCTTAGGAAAATATTACTTTTTCTTCATTGTTGCATTAAACATATATTTGGATACATTCTTCTAAATTTCTGCTTTGAAATTCTTAATTGATTATATAATTAGGTTGAGAAGTAGACGTATTAAGTTAACGCAAACATTGAGATGCTATTATTAGCTTAAACTTATAGGTTTCTATAAATAAACTAATCTTTAGTCAATGAATCTTTGCAACTGCATATCATCGGGCGCGCATAAAAGCCAACATTTACATCTAACAAAAGGACTTTTGCTGTGATAATTTTTCCACGTGCCTTGCGATATATGATTATGTAATGTAATGCCGTGGTTTATCACTTACGCTGGCGGACGCGTATGTGCGCGTATAAAAATACTTTGGCCGTCGTTTGAAAAAATACGTCGACGGTAAATATTGTACTGCGGACAGATAAACAATTGATGTTGATTTATACCGTATCGACTCCTACCTAAATATTACTCGAGCGTAACATACACATACATGCGCGCGCGCGCGTACATACATATGCAATCATACATTCCGTAGCATTTAAATTTCAGTGAAGAACCGGCAAAGTACATGCGCGCAAGGAAAACGTTCGCGTCGCCGTCGTTTCTTTTATTATCGTTTTAGCGAATACGGTAAAATAATACCGTTGCGTTATCCCTCTGGCCCGCCTTAATTGTAACGACTTTCGTCACCCTAAAACCCGTTACGTCCAGTTCCGTTTCGTGGTTAGCGAGTCCCTGGTGGCCGACGAGCCATCGCTCCGGGCGGCACCCCGCACGGTTACGATCCTGTTATCCGTTAACTCGAATCGAGATTTAAGCGATGTATGCTAATACGAGACTTAGTATGCGCCGCGGTGGCCCTGCATTATGAAGATTTTCAATTTTACGCTGCTGCAATAATGACGAATAAATATTTACTATGGCACAACGACGGGCCCCTCCCGTTACGACTCCGATCGCGCCGTTGATCGTTTGGCTGATGCCATTAACACTTCTCTGGTCACCCTTTCCCGTTTCTCTTCTCGAGACAACAATGACACGAGATTGATGATCACTTCTCTCCTTTGTAGATTTTAATTTATTACACTTTTCGCAAAGTGTAAACACTTTCGCAAAATCGTAAACGAATTTGGTTTTCCGCATGGAAGGCTCGCATAAAAGTTCATTGAAACATACAAATTAAGGTTTTATCACATGATAAAGTTTCATAGTAAAAAATAATTAAACCTCAATTACACATAATTACTGCTTTTTATTGTATTTGTCATCGAATTATGAGATTATGATATATCTTGCTTGATACAAATGAGCTTCGGTTGATGCAGTGCGCGACGACGCGTGTCGTTGATGACGATGAAGGCGGAAAATAATGTCCTTGGTCGAGGATTGACTTTACTAGCGTTATATAATATTGTGCAGTGTCGCGTGTTGTTGCACAAGTTGGTTCATGTTAATTATTCATCGAATGTGTTTCTATTTCTTGTGTTGTCGATTGCGACGAAATCTTTTCAGTCGAATGGCTTGAGATCGCGCGAGCCTATTCTATTTAGTTTTTTAAAATTATCTTTATTAAAATTATGAAATTATTTTATTAAATCAGTCCAACTTGTCGTTCAATCGACGTTCATGATCAGAATCTATCGAATCTTTACCATGAATATTATCATTCTTTTGTTTAGAAACGAAAGCATTCTGACATCATCCTCTATTTTAGTAGATATTTGCAAAAAATTTCGTAATCGATTGACCTTTATGTTGAAAACGAGATAATTCGAGATAGAGCATTCGCGAACATACGATCGAGAAAGAGTAAATCTCTGGCTCAATAAAATCTTCAAGACGGAATCTAACGCTCTCGGTTGATTTTATCGCCGGGCATCTGCTCATTAGAACCGTAACACGCTACACAACATTCTCGGGAAACAATGTGACTTAATAATGAAGAATCCGTGCACGGTAATATCGCCTGAGAGAACTCATCATTCACCTCGGCGCGACCTTGACGAGGGCGTTTCCGTGGAAATGGTACGCCGTATTCTCCCGCTGTCGTACTCTTTCTCGCACCCGCTATCCTTACCCTAGGGACACTCGTATACAACACGAGATACCTATCTCGGCGGCGGATCTATTGGCTAAGAAAGTCACTGTGTAGACGTTGGCGTAAGTCATAAAACCGCAATGACCAAACCGCGTTTATTGGACCGCTTGTGTTTCGCGAAAACCATCCGACGACGTCTCGTCCTCCTTCATCGTTGCATGCAATTCTACGCTTAATCGATCTGTCTTCCACTCATGTACAAGTTAACCCAAGTGTGGGACCGTGTCAAATTGTTGGTTTATAGCGCACATCCATGTCTTCTCGATTTCACACGGGTCGTCGAACCGCGCGTCTTTAATTCAACCACGTAACGTTTTAGTCCGTCAATATATAACATGTATCGACAGACGCGACATTCAAGCCGTACTTTGATCGTCATGCGATAATCATACGTTTCTTAACGAGCGAATATATTTCGTAATGACGAATTATGCGATCCGAGAGAGATAATTTACCAGAAAATTAACTATACGAACGTGATGAATTTTTACCGAACGAATTACTTCTCGTCGATATCGTCATACTCCGTCTCCGCCGGCTGATAGTATTATCAGGTGCCGCGTAACGCTGATACGGTCAATCGACGTGGACCCAAATTAGGGGGTTGTGACATCCTCGTTATCATTACTGCGAAGCGGTAACTTAGTTAGTCTTCGCAATTACGCGCGATGTCGATGAAAAGGCCGGCCTTCTCGCTGTACACCGGACCTCTTTTGCCTACGCCAGTCCCGCGAATGCATCGGACGTTATTACATTAAAGCTCCCTTTGCGAAATGCCACGGATGTTGCGCTTTGCAATTACGAAAAACTCGCCGCCTTTATGACGACGATTCGTAATACGCATAATTGAGCGATCTCGAAAATATATCGAAAGTACTTCCGGAATCACGATGACAGATCGAAATCAGATCGAGGCTTCGAAGTTTGTTGCAAATTATGCACAAGATGATGAAAAGTATGTCATTAATAATTTTCAAGCTACGAGTTATCTCGCTAAAAGGAGATATCGTAGACGGCAAAAGAAAATGAAACGTCCTTAAATTATTCCTTAATCGCGGAGCACATTGTTTGTTCTCTCTCTCTCTCTCTCTCGTTCCGAGTTATCGACAAAGTTAAATATCAATTTCTGAGTAATCGATCCACAACTCAATGATACACCGCGCTTTCACTTTTACTTAACGAAACTGAATGAGACCTACAAAATTGTTTCGTCGTTGTTATCCCGTAAATTTGAACGATTCGCTCGCTTGTGCACTCTCAGGGGGGTTACACTTTGCGCTACGACTAGCTCTAATTAAGAAACAGAGCGGCACGGTAATTGGCTTCCGCGATGTGCCCGTGATGAATGGAATGTTTTTATCCTGAACGAAAGGAACAGCCATAAGTACTACCGTCGTAAGTGCCTTTGATTCGAGGAGGCGCGCTGGCTGCCGGGAGAGGCTCTTTCTGCGAAGCTAGTGGCCTGTTGCATGCCACCGCTGCTTACCGGCCCTCCGGCTATGCAACGGGCGTGTTTCTTGAGCCGCTCCTGCGCTCACGATGATCGATTTAAGCCCGGTTCACACTCGTCGGCGGCTTGATGCGCGCGTGTGTCCCGCAGCTTCTCCCAGACGTCGACAAAGTACTCTCAACAAGTCACCGCGCGTCTTCCCTTCGCGCCTTGTCTACCGCGCGCGCTCGTAATCCGTCATGCAGCGACGAAATTGATTAATCGAACATTTCGCCGATATTCCCTTCTAACGAACATGTAACACGAGCGTGAGACGGATTACCTCCGAGAGGCTTACCTGCTTACGTACCAACACGCCAGTATATTACGTGATCAAACTGAATGCTAATACGAATTTATATAGTTTTCACAGTGATTAGTTCAATTTTCGTATACGCAATTTTCGCAGCACGTACCGAACAGTGTATTTTTACTTAGAATAATAATGTCCAACTTGAGAACAAATCAAACTTTTATTTCATAAGATCGACTTTTGTATGGAATTTGCGAGAAATAATTTCTCGCAAACTTGAACACTTGCGAATTATATTTTATAGATATTTTTCTCAGTGGTTATTTACGTCGATATTTCCACGAATAATTTTGTCTTCGCACGAGCATCCTTAAAAGCGTTGAAAGGTCGCGCCGAACGGAGGAAGAACGAAATTAATGTACTCGTAGGCAAAGATGTCGATTATGAAGAGGAGCTTAGGCTCTGCAGCTAGCTTAACCACGGCGTTTCCTACCTAAAATATCGTCGTCGTGCACCTAGCGACGTGACAAAACGAGGCAAACAGAAACGGCGGCGGTGGCGACGGAGGCACCCGCTCCGCTCGAGATTGTAACAGGGTGTTCCATTAAAATCATTCGTCGGTTGGAAAGTTCGGGGAACATTTCGACACGCCGTACTTCACTGGCGCTCGATTCACCGCCGCGGATAACTTGGACGATTTATGTACCTTGCGAATCTCGGGCGCGATCCTCGGGCAAGATTTCAGCTGTCATTGCGAAGGAATTTTTTAGAATTCAATTTCAGGGAACTAAAAGACTGCAGAGATCAACATTATTTTTAGAAGCATTGCGCTTTACGAAAGACATGCGCCAGTATTGTATTAATTCGTATTACGGCTAATGCGGCTGTATCATAACACACGATACAGAGAATCCTTATTTTGCCGACGGATAATGTCGGTCAAGGGTTGTAGGGACCATTTAAACTCGCACGGAGTCTGGCAGAATCTTGCTCCAAATATAACAAAGTTCCAGCGACAACGACATGTACTACACGATAGTTGCATGGCGTCATCTCTCCCTCTCTTCGTTTCTGTCTCCTTCCGCCCTTTCCGCTCGTCGAGTCGCGTCGAGGCATCGTGGGGTGGTTCAGACTCTGTGGGAAGTGAGACGGGGAAGGGGGTACAGCGGCCAGAAGGGAAACGCGGGACAATACTATCCCCGCTGATTCAGTTTATAGCTGATCATTCGACCCTGGACTCTCTCTCTCTCTCTTCCTCTCCTCTCTTCTCTCGCTTCTCTCATTCTCTATTCGTCCTTCTCTCGTTTTTCCTCTCGCGTTCTCTCCATCTCTCCATATGTATATATGAACGATGTACGACGCGAGCGCGCACATACATACATACATACACACACATCCGTGTAAATACTCGGGTGTGCGGGCAAATATGTAGATATGCCCCGTGTGCACATAGCTGGGCATGTACGCGGAATACCTAGCTCTATATGCTACTCTCGCCGGTGTACGCGGACATGGGTCGTGTGCGCGCATACGATGCTCCGCGCTGTTACACACATACGTACAATACACGCATACACGCGCGTGTATACATTACCGCATCTCTCTCTCTCTCTCTCTCTCTCTCTGCCGTCGTGCACGACGCGCACGATGCACGTGCTCCTTTCGCGCTCGCGTGTCTCGCGCGCAAAAGCCGCGTGCACGCGCTTCTTCGCGCTCGCGTATGCTCGGTATGCGTTTGCCGCGTTCCGCAGCGAACCGAGAGATGGACGGGAGAGAAAGAGTACGCGAGATACCACTCTGTTTCGCTTCGAGATGATACTCATTCCTGTAATCTGCTCGTTATCCCGCTCGGGAGAACAGCGGAGGATTCGCCTCGATACCGACCGCGAAATCATACGCGAATAAATTACGCGGCGCGCTTTATCGGCCAGCGGACAGTCGCGCGTCCCGTTCGTGCGGAATTACGTTATTTTCATGAAATCCCGGGCGCGCCGAGAACCGGTTCCCTCTCGTGTCTCGCCGTCAAATTTAAACGAAACACGGGGGCGTAAATTCGGCCGGCGATCGCCCGCGCTTTGACATTAAGCCGCACTTTGAATTCCATTTTCATCTTAACTAGCGACCGCGTGACAAGGACAATCGAGTATCGGCTTCGTGCATCCCTATTTACCGATCACTTCTTGCGCTCCGCATGTCCTTCAGAATCCGCGTGTCTCTGTGATAATATTCAGAAAGAGTATTGAGGGGAATATAATTAAACTCGCGGGCTAAGAATGTAAATTTACCTTGTGTTAGCATAATTTAACCAATTTTTTTTGCACCGTGTATACTATATTACTTTAGAAATCTTGCACTCTTGATAAAGATTTCTGAAAGCAACTGGGAGATAAATCGTGACGTGAAAAAAAAAAGAGTTTTCACAGACATAAAGACATTATTATTATAACATAATTAGACATTATTATTGATTTTATTTATTGATTATTTATTGATTATTGATAAAGACATAATTAGACATGTGAATACGGGTCTTTGTCATATTCCATGTTACAATAGCTTGGATTTATGTTGACATAATATTTACGAGGTCTTGTCGCCCTGTATACGCGACAATTTATGTGCATTCTTGTAATATCTCTTTTTACTTAAACCGTTGGTATCCCGCGGCGAATTGTCCCAGAGCGAGAAGGCTTCAATTCCGTAGACGTATGTTCTGTGTAACTATTTTATCTTTCTTGGCTCTTTCTTTTTCGCATTATTACCAGTATCGAAATATTTCGTTTGATTAGACTGATAAAAATTCTGGTAAAAATTGATTGAAAATACCGTCCAAATTTAAATATTAAATGTTCTATTCCTAATAAATTTAATCTTAATGACTTCCATTATCCATTTTAAATTCAATTAAAATTTATTTCAGTAGAATTCCGTGTTTCAAAGACATTTAACATTAAAACTGTAAAACAAATTTTTAGAAAAGTTTTTGAGGTGCTGTAACAAAATTTTATTATGAAAAACTTTTATGACTGTTGCTCAGAAAATATGTAGTGCATTTAGAACATGAAAATTAATTGAAATAATAGAATCTTTCTTATTTAGTCTTAATGCGGATAGTAACCAATTCCAACTAATCTAAGAGCTAAGTTGTAATGAAATAAATTATAACGAAATTTTTTGAATAATTTAAATAAATTTGAGCGTTGGACTCAAATTATATCAATTAAATTGGTAATGATTCAAAAGAAAAGGTAATGATTATAAAAGAACTTTTTAGATAGATATAGAGTAATTGTGAAAATAACGCTGTTTATAATACTTTGAGTTTGCCACTAACTTTACTCTACCTTACAGTAAAATCGGCTTAAGGCTAGATAACGTTCTGACAAAATTTTTATTGGGCAACAGTCTACTTCACATACGTCAAAGCCATTAAAATTGAATGGGAAGGTAGTTTCCTATGTATGATTATACGCGAATCTCGGTCGTTCTCTGTCGATTTTTGTTTTCCTCTCGGTTCTTCGTGTCTCCTCGACCTCCGCGGCGACGTGACGCGTCACGACGCGCCGCACCGCGCGTCCGTTGCGGGCGGCCGCTCACAATCCGGCGTTAATCCGGTTGATCGCCACGGCGACACGGGGATCCGTCAAAGGGAACACGTCGTTCTCATTTTCAGGATCTCTCTTTCTGGTCCCGGCTATCCTCGCTCTTTTTTAGCCGCCCGTTTTTCGAAATAGTGCTCTCGTCCGTGGTGCCGTGTCTGTGAGCGAAATAATTCGCGTTGAGGCACTATACACTTAGTTTTCTATCTAGTGATTCTTTGATGTGTCTCAAATTCCATTAGCAAAAGCGCCAAGACATTGACGGTATTGTTGATAGCAGAAAGACAGCACTCGAATATACAAGCGCAAAAGTAACTTGAATTAATGAAACTTAAAATTCTGGGCTTTTTATAAATTAAATTTCAGCAAGTTTGAACAAATTCATTTAAACGAATTCATTAAACGAATGAATAATGGAACGTTATTTTACAATGTTGGTAGCTTAATGTTGCGATTCGTGTTCAGATTAAGGATGCTCATTATATCCAGTTGTCGAATGTAAACTTCGATCGTTTATCCACGTTGATTTACGCCGACTGGCGCCGTAATAATTATTGCTAATGCATCCGCGAGAAGATACGAATGGTATCACTAAAAGCCACTGAAACATTGATACCGTATACACGGAATATAGTTAATGTCGACGCACAAGCAGGCAGATCGAGAATAACTTACAAAACATCGCGACCAATAACGTGAAACAACATACACGAAAAGCATAGAAATAAGCATACAGACGAGAGAATGCGTGTAGTGCTCGCGAAGAAAATTGCCGTCGATGTATTTCATAACATATGCGGATGCGAATTTTCATTTCCTTTACACGCACTATCTAATTTAGTCGCTCGGATCTCGCGAAACTAGAATACGGTTTATCCGGCGCGTCAAAGGCTAATGAGCCGTTTCTCTAAAATACTTAGCTGTTCTTATTTACATTTCTCGCCTTTCGCGGGCGAGTATCTCGCTGTCGCGCGCGAACTACAATTACCAACTCTCGCAGGACTCATCCTCGAACTTGTTAAAGACACTTTACTCGCTCGGGGAGTCGACAGGGGACATTCCTTTCCTTCTCTCTCTTTCTCTTTCAGTTACTCTCGTTCCAGCAATATTTCTTTTCGGATCGTTAATATACCGATTCGTCATTAGCGCACCGCGCTAAAAAAAAAATTATTAGGCGAACGAGACGACGGTTTTGCAGTATCTTTCGCGTTCCTTAATCTTGGGACTTTCCTTCTTGCATAGCCCCAAGGATTAAACGTGGATACCCTCGGATATAGAAGATATGCGAAATTTCCAAGCGTTTCTCTTCCTCTCTCCCACGTCTGTGCTCTGTACGTCCTTTTCTCAACGGCGTTACTCTCCGTACTCTTTTCCTCCTTCTCTCCGCGCTCGCGCCCCCTCGCCTCCCGTCCTCCTCTTATTTTTTTCTCTCCCACTCCCCGACGCCCACCCTCTTGCTCTTGCATTTTTTGTTGCCTTCTACAACCGCGTACAACGGTGCGGCGCGAGTCAATTCCATCGCGGCCGTGGCGACCGCGCGCCTCCGTCGCGACGCGCAGTCGCTACGGACAGCTCTCCGCGGCGATTGCAAAAGTGCTGTCCGCGGGATACCGAGGGGACGGCGAGGCGGGCGGGTGGAGGCTGGGAGGACTGCTGGAACCCGGGTATGGGTTACGCGCGGAAGGGGAAAAGAGGGGCGGTACGAGGGGAAGAGGAGACGTGCGCACCCTGTGCCAGGAGCTCTCCGCGTCGGGGAAAAATTCAATCCCCCGAGTTAAAGGGGATGACGCGCTCTTCAGGGCCGTACAGCCGAGGCGGTAATTTTCGCGAGTCTTCTCGTGCCTCTGCCCCCCTCCCTCCCCCGCACTCTTTCTCTGCCTGTAGACCCTTCTCTTCCCTTCTTCCCTTGCCGGTCCGCCTTTGCCGCTCCTGTGTACGGCGCAGGAAGGAATGAATGGGCACGGATATCGTACGACTTCGGTGCCCTTCTCGAGATGGAACGCGCACGAGAAGGATGCATGCCGCGTGCTCTTGCTTCTTGCCACTCCGCGCGCGCAAACGAGACGTCCGTTTCGTTGCCACAGTGTCTGAGTGTCATAAAGCTAATGTAGTCCAGAATTGCGCGGAAATTTTGAGAGAGTTTCCTCTCGAGGAAGATTTGTGAAATCCCCGAAAGTCGGAGGGGGCGGATTTTCCGGTGAAATACATCTATCCGACCTTGTGCGGAATACTTACAAATGCTGCCAATTCTTATCAGCTGAAACGTTTTACATGGTTTTCAACAGCGAAAATACGTTTATTCCTCTTTAATTGTATCCATCTCTACGTGACATGGACACATTTACTTACAATTAGCTGAAGAATAGATCGATTGAATCGCCCCGGCGATTTTAGTCTTGAAAAAAATTCAAGTGTCGATGTCAAATTGGAATGCCGCTTATATTTTCTCGATTACTACTTGCATATAACCGAAGCGTTCACGGACCGCTAATAATCATCAGATGAAAGCTACAGACCGCTATTAATTCCGATCGTTAAAATCATCCTCGTGCGAAAAGTTGATCGCGTACGCGGCGAACTTGAGGTCGACGATCTCGACGTGATATTTTATGCCGTTTGTTGCGCTGTTTCAAGATTACGGATACGGCAAGGGCCACGGGAGCGGAGATTAATCGAAGAAACGCGGCGAAAAGATCTTGGGAGAGAGAGTCTGATTCAACCTGTGTCGTTCTTAATGTTTAATCGCGATTCAGAGCCGATGCGGAGCCACGCGGAATTCCGAAGGGGCAGCCCGCCCGCGCCCGCCCGCACGACAGTAAAACGAACGACCGAGCCGGCGGGTTTACGATGCCGCTGCTCCCCGTTTCAGGGTCGGACACTGACGAGCACCTGGGGTGAAGAATCCGTGGGATGGGTTAAGGGGGTCAATCTCCATCGGCGCTTAATTCGCAGTCTTGCCCCGCTGACACCCTTCCGCGATTGTCCGCCGACTATTAGCTCTATATCCCGCGTCTTCCTACACGTGTAGGACCTATACGTGTGTGACATTTGATTACATTATGACCGCTCTATATTAGCGAGTTGCTTATTATTTAATAACAAAATATGGACTTTATGGTTATGCTGTAATTAATTTTATGCCTGTGATATTTATTTACGATGGAAATGTGAAAATAAGAGCAAATATGACGTAGTGAAAGGAAAATATTTACGTTTATACAATGCTACTCGTAACTTTATTAATGCGTGTGTACTTGACAGAAAAATAAGCTAATCTTGAAACCGCATGTGAGGCTCGTATTTCTCGACACCTCGGAGAAATTTTTCATCGATAGCCTATTTGATAAACCCACTCCAATTAACTTACGTGTCCCAGCTACTGAATGCGTGTTGTTTATTAATATTATTAAAAAAAAAAACGGCATACAGGTGAATTGCATATTTTGCGCTATCTTGTCGAGTTATTACTCAGGGAATTACACAAATAACTGGTAATTTTAGATTCCTTTTATTACAATTCCGTTACGTGTTGAGTCTAACAGTTCATATACGGTGCACGAGTGTGCTGGTCATATCTTATCGCCGATAAATAAGTACATATTCGCGAGTATATATGCACTCTCGTCTCCTACATACTGATATTTCCTTCTCTGTCTTATCACTCGCCTTCCTATCTCGCTTGTTCCTTCTACCACGCTCGCCCCAAGGCTACTTTGATAACACTTTTGACTCGATGGGACACGGTAAATCGAAATGTTACTAATGCTTGTTGTATCGTCTACTGAATTTTTGTTGAATATTAATGCCTGAAATTATTCGAGATAATAATCAGTTGACATTTTTCTCGGAGAAAAATAGGTAAAAAGTATCGAAAATACAAAAATATACATGAAAAGTATACGAGGTTTTCTCATCGTAAAATTCTGGGCACTTATCGTGTAACTATTTGCCATCGAAAGTGCAAATTTCCAATCGATGCGGTTCCAATTCGAATGCGATCTTGTCGAATACGAATGGAAAATCGGCTTTTCGCGCGTGTCGTTAAGTATGAAATGGAAGTAAATGGGGCGAGCGAAGCGAACGAAACGGACATTCAATCATCAATTACATAACTAATTATAATGATCAATCACAACTTGAAAAACGCGTTATTTTAAATGTTACATATAGCCACGAGTAGATAAAGAAAATACTCGCGTTTAATTTTATCTCATATATTCGATTATTTAAAAAGTTTTTCTTTTTCTTGTTATTTAATGTTATTATTTACGTCGATATTTTTTTCTAAAGTAGCCCTATAATAAATCTAAATTTTGATTATGATTTGAGAGATGAAAATGTCTATTTTTTTATTTTGCTCATAATTTTTAATAAAATTATAAGTTTTTAAAATAATTAAATCATAATTTATTCATTTTTTCGATGATTAAACAATTTTTCTCTATCGGTTCAGTACTTCAGAATTATGTGATTTTTTTAATATAAAGATTCTCTCTTTTAATTATTCTGCATAAAAGTATTAGAGTTCTCAAAAAATCAATAGATTCCGAGATATTTTATACGTTTTATTTTAGCATATTTTTTCACATAAAATATTTCGTAATCAATTATATTCATTTGTTGATAACATATCTTAATACATATTTTTTAATACATAGAATAGTAAGAATATGAATCTGTTAGTGCAAGGAAAATTTCAAAGATATGTAATTGCATATTGCATACACGTATAGTACTATTGTTTCGATATTTCCATTGCCGTAACGCGATTAAGACATTATTAGACGCAAAAGTCAATGTAACATAAAATTTTATATTATTATTAACGCACATTGTTATATAAAACAAAACCGTAATACAAAATGAAATTTTAGCATTGGTACAATGACCTTAAGCTTCATAAATAGTACGGTTAACGCTTTGGATATCGATTTTCCATTCACTCCTAAGCTGTCGCAAATTTTTCAATCATTTTGAATACAAGTACTCATAATAAGACAACTGAACACGACATAATGGAAAACGATATTATTAAAAAATATTTTCTAAAATACATATCCATAATAAATATATAATAACATATCCATAATAAATATTTCAATGTTTTTAGATACGAATGATATCTTCAAATTATATAAAATAAATCTTTGTTTTACATAAAAAGAGTATAAAAAATTAAAATTTCATTTGCAAATTGCGACATTAATTTCTACTATAGCTATTACATTTACCTAAAGTTACATATATTTCCGAAGGTTCGGATAGTCAAGCTTTGATATTCGTACCGTAAATAACGCGCACGTACATTTGAGTATTATGAATAGTACACATTTTCTGTTAGAGGGAGATACAATGGGCGCATATACACGGTGCAACAAAATTAGAATGTTTAACCGGTTACAAATGCAGAATTTGAATACGTAGAACGTTGACGATCCTACAATAATTGTTTTCACTGTACTCGTCGTAGCCGTCATACGAAATTATATTATATATTTCAGGTTTGTTATACATCTCCGTTTGTTATGCAAATTACGTTATGAATAACTGCGTGCGTGCATATAGTTATGAATTTACTTGTTATTTATATTAAAGCACAAGCGCGCGCAATATTTATTTATATTTTTGCACTTTTCATGAACGCAAAGGTTTCTTTTAGGATAAAATTATTAATATTTTTATAATTTTACTAATTTGTATATTCGCACGTTACGTCAAATTTCGATTACATTTGATCATATATATTTAACGTTGTATTTTCTTTGTCAATTTGTCGTTACTTTCGTCTAAATATCTACCTTGCGATCTTTCCGATACTGATATCGTAGCTTTGCGCAATATCCCCCCGTACGCCACGAGTAAATACTTATGTTTACACGCGAATTTGTCCATCTATTCGATGTGTGCAGAAGTGATCCAGCTTGATCTTTTGATTGAATCTGAATCTCGTCAAATTTTCTGATTGTATCAACAAAAATTGAGCATACCGACTGTGGAGCAAACCGACACCGAATGTATGGCTGAACACCGTTTGTAAAATGTAAGGAACGCACAGGAAGATACAATGTGTGCGCGATTCTTGCTTATAAATCCACATATATTCCAACAGTTAGCGAATCAAATTATTATCGAAATTATTAATGAAATTGTACTATTTCGAGGATTGCTAGGGAGTATTACACCGAGATCTAAGACTTCTAAGATTATGTTTATAACGCGAATATTCGCGATACTCTTCCGAGAGAAGAGTCTTCGAGACTCTTGGGCCCGATTTTTCTGCTGTATACTGGAAAGAAATATTATAGCGGCAAGAAACAGTGGCAACGACGTGCATCTTTGTCGTGCAACAGGTACAATTTTTGCGTTCGCGGAATGCCGACGCTAGTTATCGTTTTATTATCCTCGTAAATCGGCGATCTCGCTTGCGCGCGCGTCATCCTCGTGTCACCGGGATGACTCGGCGCGCGATCGCCGCGGCGAGAAGCGGGTCGGAAGAGCGGAGAAGGCAGAGAGAGAAAAGATACGCGGGAGAGATCGTAGATGTACAAAGAGAAGGAGATGCGTGGCAAAAAACCAGAGGAAAACGCAATGCGGTCATCTCGCTCGAACCTCCCTTCGCTTCGCGTCCCTTCGACTTTGCTGGCTTCGACTTCTTCTTCGCCTTCTTCATCGTCATCTTCTTGTTCTTATCGTATTCCTTTTCTTCTTGCTCCTCTTCTTCTTCTTCTTGTTCTTCTTATCGTTTTCTTCTTCTTTACGTCCCGCGAGTCTCTCGTACGATCAGGAGAGAAAGGCCTCTCCCTTCTGTCTCTCTTTCTCTCCTCTTCTCTCGACTCTCCTGCCGCGAATCTCGCCAGCTCTTCGACGCTCTCGAATACGTCCGTCCATTGGCGCCAAACAAGCGCACCCGCTCAAAAGATACGCGACAAGCTTATCGACACACGGCGAACGTGAACGCTTTACATCCCCGACAATATTGGTCGAATGTAAAACCAGTTTGAAAGCCGGCGCGAAAAAGAGAAGATCCTCGCCGCGCTCCGCGTACGTGTTTGCTCCTCTCCGAAAGGGCCGTACTCCCGCGTTCCGGTCACGCATTTAACGCCAAACGCGGACGCCTAACTGTTACTTGCCTTTAGATCCCACGCTGGGGGTGTCAAAGGGAGATGAGAATCGGGCATCCGCATTTAGCGTCGAATGTAATCGTCCGGGCTCTCTGAGTTTCCATCGCTTAACATGAAACTCGTGATGCAAATGTGTCATGTTTAGCGATAAATGTATGAAGCGGTGAATACGGACCTTGGTGTCTTGGCCGAGAGAGATGAGTCTGCGTCTCTCTACGGCACGGAGAGCGAGGCGTATGAAAACTGGTTTACAAGATGTATGTTTCGTAGACGAAAAGACGCGATATTCTTCTCTCCACCGTTCTCCCCGTTGTATCCTTTTTCACGATTTGTCAGAAATCCCGGAATTACGAAGTATTTTAGTCGAAATCCGAGAAAATCGTCGTAATTTTAATCAAAAAAAATAAATCAACTATTGTTCGTAATCGAATAGCAAATTTCATCCCCTGTCGCTCCCCTAACTCTAACGCTCTCGTTAACGTCACGCCTGATTCCTTGCCGAATAAAGGCGAATAATTGTGTTATGATCGTTCGTCTTTTCTATTTGACTGCATTGAGATGTTTCCCAATTGAGATTCGATGACGTTTCCTTTCTTTATATATTAATCTTTATATTAATCATTTTGGTTGTCGTCAAATTTTATAATTTTCAGACATTTTTTCGCATTAGCGAAAGATCATTATTTATTGCATGATTATTTACGGGCTGCAGGTAAAACCTTGCAAAAGGCTTTCGAAAAGTCGCGTGGGATTTAATCGGTCCAAGGAATACGATAGATTGATCAAAACTCATTCGAAATTTCTCAAAGTTACTCACCGATACCGCTTGCAATACAGACGACGCGTGGCAAAGCTTTATAAAAGCGATCTAAAAAGTTTCAATGATTTGAACGGTTTAAGAGATGTAATCAATCGATCGCAATTTATTAGAAATGTTTTTTCAACCGCTTCCGAAGCGAAAACGCACAAAGCAAAATTACGTTTTGTGTCGGCGGGTCGATCGACGGGACCGAGAGAAAAAAAATCGAGATCATCGTCCTGGTAACGTCTCTCCTCGGCGTCGAATCTCCCGTAGCGTCGGCGAGAACAACGAGGGAGGGTAAACGAGGGAGAACGAAAGAGTAGCGCGAGGGGACGCATCGAAGGGGCCGGGAGGAAAGAAGGGGGGGGGGGGCCGCGTGCTGCACGAGGGCAGGAGCTGAGAGGGGCACAAAAGGACAGAAGCAGAGACACGTTGGGTACGTCATGGACAAAAAGCGCAACGTCTTCGCAAGAAAGGAGTCTCGGGATTTCTCTCTCCGCGAAGATCATCGCCCCAGTTACGTCCTTCTTCCAGTAACCTTGCTTCCTCCCACTCAGCACCGCATCTCGCTTGCCACCCTATTTTTCTCTTTTTTTTTTGGTTCTCGCTCGCTCTTTCTCTCTTTGTTTTCGCGCCCCTAAATGACGAAAGGTAGAAATAGTCGCTCTCGAGCCCGACTATAAAGATCCTGTAGTTGCAGCGAAGGCCCGTGACAAAAATTGCACTGAAAAAAGGACTCGCCGCGGCGCTGCTGCGAGATGGCAGGGATGAAAGTGCGCAAAGGAAAAAATCGAGAGTCGGGCGCGAAGAGAAAGAGAGGGAGGAGGAGAGGGAGAGAGATGCGGAAAGAAGTGACGAGGAAAACGACAGAAGGGAAGGAGAGATGCGTAGGAGAGACACACGCTGCAAACAATGGAAGCGCGTGCACGATGTGCGTCTCTCTCTCTCTCTCTCTCTCTCTCTCTCTCTCTCTCTCTCTCTCTCTTCTCGTCGTTTCTCTATCTCTTTTTTATTTATCTCTCTCTTCATCTTTTGCTCGGCACTTCTCTCTCTCCTTTTCTTCTCTTTTCTCTGTCACTCGTCAACATATATATGTGCATACTCACATATATACTCGTCTCGTCTATCCCTCTCTCTCTTTCTCACCCTTTGCCCCTTACTCCGTTGTTTTTCTCTTTCTCTTCATGCTTCGTTCTGTCTTTGTCTCTCTTTCTATCGCACACGTCAGAGAAATACAGCCGAGGTAGCAGCCGCAGCAGCAGGCAGCAGCAGCCAGATACGTGAGCGAGAGCGAGAGCGCGAGAGAAAGAGACAGAGCAAGAGAGAGAGAGAGAGAGAGATGGAAAAAGAGCGAGAGAAACATAGAGCGAGAGAATGACAGGAGAGGTGAGAGAGGAAGGACGGAACAGGTTCCAGCTAGAGGTGGGTGGGGTTGCCGGAGGGCGCGGGGTTCGGACCTGGAATCAGGGGGAAGTTGGAAGGAAGGGGATGGCTCGCAGAGAGGGAAAGGGGCGAGGGGACGGGAGAACTGGAATCCTGAGTAGCAACGGCGTAGCCGCGAACCATCGTACCTGGGCTCAACCTTAAAGCGATGGATCATTTATGGTCATCGCCGCAGTACCAAAACGCTACCTGGAGAACGTGTTTTTCAGGGTAATTGAAGGTAATTCGAGCTTTTGCACCAGGTCGGTTGAAGAACCCGTGTCCGAGTTGTTACACGGGATCGCGCGCGATCGAATTCCGCGGTTGCGATCGTTCTTTATGTTATCTCGATGAGAGAGAGAGAGATTTACTTAACGATCGATTGTGACACCTCGAGCGATTTTACAAACCGACCAAAAAAAAAATCACTGACGTTTACAATTTGCGGAAGTTACGACACGAACAATCTGAAATGGCATTTCATTAATTTTACTATTAAAAAATTGAAGAAAGATCTTTGCGCTAAACACGCATAATTGATTGGCATTTGTGCCATACATTATACGGAAGACTCGTTTCCAATCTATTCAACATTCTTGTTTTTAATTAATTTATTATTATAGTGTCTTTTAAAATGTTTCTGCGTTATTAGAAAATTTAAGAGATATAATCTATTAGATTAGTATGTATTCAATTGAAATACACTTGTGTTCAATTAAGTTATTTTAAAATTACAAGAAATATTCTTAATTATATAATTTTATTCATTCTAAGAATTTTTCTTAACTTAAAAATATTACTTTTTTACAGAAACGTTAATAATAGTAAAATTTTTCGAATTTGCAATGAATTATAGAAGAAATCTATTCAAAAATAATTGAAAACGAAATAAGTTTCCTGGCATATTTCCAGGAACTGAAATAGTATTTTCATTCTTTTTGCAATTTGAAACAATCAAAGTTATCCAAAGTCAAATTTCAGAAAATTGACTCTGAAATTTGGTGCGCATCTAAGCAAAATTGATAACGTCAGATTATTTGTTCGATGCGCTTAACCGTCGCCCTATATAGTATCCGATCGCGAATACTTACCCGAATACTTATACGGAACAAGTACGGATGAAGTATTCCAATAATCGTGTACAAACCGAGTTAGATCGATCAAAGGATGGTAGCGCAAGACGTCAAGAATTTCGTACAGTGACCGAGAAATAAACGCAAATCTGACAATATCTTCGTTATTAATTCTAGACAAAGATTGAAAAATTATGTAACAATTTCAAATTATTAATTTGATTAATACTTTGTAGTCATTTTTCACTTGCCCATGTATAATCTCGATACAAATCGCATATTAATAGCAAACGGAAATCTTTCTGCTGAAAAACTATCGTTAAATTTTGACAAAAGTCAAATTTCTTTTCACTATCTAGAAAATTACATCGCTTTTCATTACTCTTTAGGATATGGATTTTCCATTCTTCTATTTTCTTAGCTCGCACCATTGTCTTCTAAAGCGTAGTATCCATTATCGATTACGAGCGATCTATGAAAAATTACGATGAAACTTTATCTGGAATATATTGCGGCCTTCCCTCCCTAGAGATCGTTCTCCACTTGCTAATGCTCGGACACTTACGCTCAACGCCGGTAGTAGATTACAGGCTAACGGCGGGGCAGCGCGCTTCATTAGTTTCGAAGATGATAACAAACGGCATTATCACTTAGCACACAGGGTCACGCGGATAACGGAAACCGTGTCGCGCCGCGTGTCGATAGCGCAAATACGCGCGTTAGATAGCAAAAACCATATCGTCGCTCGTAGTAATTAACATTGCCGCTCGTGCCGCTATTCATTGAAATGCTAATACTTAGTATACATTGTTTATAATTGATTTATGTCTTCGAACGAGTCGGACCGCTTCGTGATTCGTCCACTCGCGTTTACGTGCGTTACTATCACGCGTACGGTAAACGAACGATAAAACGAGTCACTGCCACGGCAACGAGGCACCCTTTCTTCATCGCTATCGCAGAGGGGAAAGGAAAAAAATGCGAGGATACGTTAGGATGTGATCGACGTGTGAGGCGTGTGACAGTTTTCGCCGGTTTTATTATCTCGAGCAAGATTCTTCTTGAAACATGTCTCGCCAATTCGATGGCGGCCGCCCGCGGTTTCGGAGGCAAGAGCAACGACAATGTCCGTCGATGCCGTAAATATGTTCACGCGCATACATTTTTTCCGGTTTAGCATAACATTCGTATTTTCCTATCGTCCGTTTCTCTATGGCGGAAAATTCTATTTGCCTCGTGTAGCATATTTTTGCTGCGCGATAAAAGTGCCCCGCGGCTCGCGCGAGCGGCAACGCCGCCATGGCGCGCGTGGCGCGGCGCGGCGCGGTATGGCGTGGCGCGGAGATTGTTTTTAAATCCGCGAACGAAAAAAAAAAGAAAAACGTTCGCGCGCCACGGCTTTGCGGTTTTAATAGTAAGTCGAACCGGTCGTATTTTAGGTAAATATTGCGGAGGATTTATGTGACGCGAATAGATTGGTCGTTAGCAACATATTAGTAACGTATTCATGACGACGCAGCCAGTCCTTCCGGGGTATTTGATTTCGTATGGAATTGGAAAATTGAAAATTATCCTCATTTTCATATCTCTATTTTTCAAGAGATGTATTTATATTGGATTTGTATATTTAATTAAATATATTATTAAATGTATTATTTTCATAATTTTGCAGGGATAATTTTTTTCAAATTAAACTCACCATATATCTTGATTTATTTAAATTCATTCGCTTTTGCCCATGAATACTCCATACCGCGTTATTTTTCTTTCAAGGATGGGGAAAAGTAATAAAGTAATAGCTCTCGACCATCGAGCTAACCTGAGAAACGTGTACAAAGTTCGAGAAAACCAAATCGAGGTCTCGCTCGGTTTCCCACTTGCCTCAATTGGAACCTCAAAGAAGCTACGATGTAGCGATCCTTCAAGTCAGGACCAGTATCGTCCCTGGGGACCCCTTTCGTTCCTCGCAACCCTGCGCAGCTTACAACTAAATTAGCGCCTAATAGCGAACTGTCGAGCCGCCGACCCGACACGCATAACCGATTATTTTCAGATGCCAGAGTTCATTACGTTGTCTCAAACCATCCCAATTTCGCATACACACAATTTTCGCCGCTGCGTACATGTCACGCTAATTTAATAAAATTAATCTGCAAAAGAATACAAATATCATTTTTATACAATTATCGATTTAAGTTTACTCTAATTGTTTAAAGAGAGATTCTTTGATTCATTACGCTAATTCATGGTGGTTTCAGACATGTTCGGTTTGAGACAGTTTTACCAGTGGTCAATCAATTTCTATTTCTTCCTCAGATTGACACATTAATTTAGACGTAACGCGGATTATGCCATCTTTACATCGATGCGATAATCACACGTTGCGCGTGCTATTTTAGTCTTCTCTATCTCTCTCTTTCTCTTTTTTTTCCGCTCTCGCCGCAACAGCAAAGGATTCGTTCACGATCGGCGGTGTTGCAAAACGCTCCCCGGGGGGACGTTGTCCTTGTACGCTTGTATGAGGAGATCTCGCGGGAAAACGTGAGATCGGAATGCGGTGGAAAAGGGGGTTTTCCGTGCACACACGTGCACATCCAAGTTACACGACATTCACCTACCCCCCCCCCCCGCCAGTCTCTCTCTCTCTCGCTCTTTCTCTTCTCTGTCTACCCCTTTCGGATCGGTGGTGCGGCAAATCAGTCGTTCTTACGGGAACACGATGGTCGACGACGTTGAAAGCGGTGGTGGCTGTTAAAGAGGAGGGTTGTAGGTTGGAGGGAAAGAGGTGGGTGGATAGGGTGCACGAGGAGGAGGGGGTGGTTTGATCGTATGGTACCACGATGTATTTAATCTGCAGGCCGCTATATGGTCTTGGTTATTCATGGTGGTCGGGTGATGGGGTTCTAGTGGGGGCATGGTGTACCGCTACGAAGGGTGGTGGTGCGGTGGTGTGGTGGTGTGGGGTGGGGGCGAGATATTGATCAAAACCTACCCTGGCACCAACCCCTGCCGCCTCTCCCCCTCACCCCCTCGCTTCATCCAACGGCAACCCCACGGCACCCCGTCCTCCCTCTACACCTCCCTTGCCTCTTCCCTCGACTGAGCCGAGCGCAGCCAGTGACTCTCACGCGGGAATATCTCGACCGATATTTTGTTCATTGCAAATTATGTTGTCGGTATGCAATTTCGTATTCTCCGTGAAATCATTTTTCTAATAAAGTGGTCCTGTAAAACAATGCACAGTCATCGAAGCGTTCTGTCTAGAAGCGTTCGTTAAAGGTGTAGACGATTCGACGAGAGGAAATGGGATTTTCATATTTAAAATTTAAAAGAACTTGAAAAAATAATATTAATTTCTAATATAATATTGAAAATAATATAATGGAATAATGATATTTAATGCAATAAAGATATATTATTGTGTATACGCAAATGAATTTATATTAAAATAAGGGGTATTAATTAATGATAAATATATATTAATTAATTTTTTTTAATGTCGACTCCTACTTTTATTTAGCAGCATCGGAGCCGGAATAGTAAATTGTTATTAATTTGTGAAAACCCGGCTATCCCGAGAACGCAGTTTGCTTTCGCTTGAATTTTTCAAAGCTATTTTACGTTCTATAACGACTGCGTTAATTTACCATTAACGTGTTCGAACATGGTTTTAGGCGGTGTTAGTATGTGAATCCGCGAACTACATTTACATTGGTTTCGCTGCAGCCCACGCGACGGTGCTCATATTTACGTAAGTTTAACTTTGACGATATCTACGAGTTCTGATAACTTTTATCCAAATGTCATAAAAGTTATGTGTTTTCAGTATCATGATTCCGTCAGAATCATGTAATTTATGTATGAAATCCTACAAAAATATATTTTAACACTTAAACTTTAATATTATATTTGTGGAACTTTTAAATTATCTGTGCGATTTATATATTTTTTCCAACTATGATTGCGCAAAATGTCATGTTTACATAAAAAAACGTTTCGTGAAATTATTCGGCTCTTTTAAAATAGTATTTAAAAGTAATCCTAAAGATTACTTTGCATGGCAATCTCTGATTCTTTCGGTGTCATGAAATACGGAAATAAATTGCCACTTAATTCGCGCGCTGTATCGGGTATTTAAATATATTCGAAATAACGAAGACAAGAATTCGAGACATTGATCTCCGGCCGACAAATTTTAACTCGGTTCGCAGTTGCTCGCGCAAAACCTCGAAATTACAGGCGAGCCCACGTATCGTGCACGCCCGTGTGTGTGGGCGGATATTCGAGTGGATTTACCGGCGCAATGGCGGGATTTTTTTCATCCGCGGAACGATTTTTAAAGGCTGAGCAAAAAGAGATACGAAGTGCGGAGCGAAGAGAGGGAGAGAAGCGCGGCGTGCGGGGCAGGGTGAACGAAATAAAAGAGATAGGCGTGATTTCGGCGTGATATCCCGAACCGACCGACGCGACGTGCTGGTTTTAATCCGACCTTATTCGCTCGCTACGAAGATGTATCCGTTGACTACAAAATTTCATGCATGCTCCGACTTCGTTTCTCTCGTAGCACCGTCTATCCGACGTCTTGGGAATTCTAACGGAACGATCGCGCGCGATCGCGCGTCCAATGAAAAAAACGAAAGCCTCTGTGGAATAGTAAATCGCAATTTTTCACAACTATTACAAATGATTCTGATACCAATTCTCTCATTTAGTGATATAAACGTAACAGCATTGGTCACTTTTTTCTGAATTTTTCGCGTACTTTAAAACAATAATTTTCCTTCTTTCGATTTCTGGGAAATTGACTTTTAGCCTTAATTGATTCAATGGTCATAGATTAAAAATTAGCATTTAATATGAATATAGATTTTCGAATTTTTTTTTTTAGATGTTACCCAAATTTGTTCAGTTAGAGTTTATTTGACAATTTTATCACAAGATCGAAATCAAGTATGGATATTCTTGAGGTGATGCGGTGCTATAAGCTCGCAAATGTTATCTTTGTCGCTCATCGGTGACGATTGATCGTGCCGATGGACACTGGGCACGCGCTAATGGCCGGGAATGTTAATTACGATTCCGGGACGCGCGCGTGCCTGATTTCGCGGTTCGAGGCTCGCGCGATTCCGGAAACGCTTTCGTGAGGGAGAGAAGCGTCGTCGCGTCGCGCCCGCCGCTCGCCTTTACGTGCGAGGGCCATACGTGACCTCGCATCCCCCGGGAGACGAAGGGCCGGCGGCAATCGCAACCCCAAATCTCCCAAAAGAGACGTCTTCGTCGTGTCGTTCGCCATGTCCGCGCCGTGCGTCACGGTAATCTACGTCGCTTAGGGGACACGTCGCGCGGAAAATTAAAACAAATGTATACGTGCCCTCGGTGAGGTCCTTTCCCTTCCTGATTCTCTTAACCACTATGACGCGACGCGCGAAATTATTGCGCGGAATATACTTCTTTTATTACTTTATCAAGACGCAGCGGCGGGTAACTAGATGAATTTGTGAAATCTCGCATTGTAATTGCTTCCAATTGCTGTGAGAGGAAATTTCCTTTTGTAAAGCCATTCGTGTGTTGTTTTTCGTCTCGCGAGAGTTCCTTGATCTTTTCACCTGTATCGTTATTTGCCATGTATATTTCATGTGCGCGGTAAGCTTTTCTTTTTACGTTTGCTTTGTCGTAAATGTTTCGACACTGATATTGTATGCAAATTGCGCAACGCGACAAAAGGGAACTTTATCGTGAAGTCTTGAAACGATATCGTCTATTTTAATTTCTCTAAGCACGTGACGATCTTTTAAAATATTTGTAAATCAGCGTTTTAGATTAAAATGCTGCTTCCGAAATGATTAATTCGTGACAATCGTTAAATGCCAAGAATACCACACTTAATTATTTTACTTTAAGTATCACTCTTGTCTGGCAGCGAAGAATGGAGAAGATATCTGTTGCGGAAAAGGACAATTCGCGGGACGGTGTTGCGAGATTACTGCATGGAGATAATATAATTCTCGTCGAGACGTCGTTTATAGTAGCTGATGGTTAGACGCTAATAAATTCACGTGGCAAGTGCCGTGAAATTTCTTCATATGATCCGTGCCAACGATCCTCACTTCTGCTGGCCCTGCCAGGACGTAATGCGCGCATTTCTTCTACCAACTACACATTTTGTGAATTTATTTCGGTTCATATTTCTTGAAGCCCACTATATTGCGCGAGGAAATCCCAATTTCTTATATATTAATAATTTATTAGAAATTGTAATGAGATACTTACCGCGGTAACTTAATAACGGCTAGTTAGAAGTCTTCGTTAAAAACTCGATAAAAAAAATTAAGAAATATTCATATCATAAAGATAATTAAGTGGTCAAAATTTATTATAGAGAGTCCATATGTGCTAATTGCTAATTGTGAGGAGAATTTCAAGTGTAATTTTATACGAAAAGAAATGATTATGATGTAGGAATATTCATATCGCTTGGAGATAAAAATTGCTCTGTTTGATATTAACGAAACATTTGCAACTGTGTTTGAGACTGTATACACTGATTTCACGCTCATCATTCCAAGGACGCATAGACTTCATATAGTTTCAGTTGGCCATTTTCGTGTTATTGGCAGAAATTCTCGGAGCGTTACGTGGTAATGGTTCGCCGTAGGGAATATTAGAGGGATCACAAAGCAAGGCTAAGTGAAGTGTGAAAATTTTGAGAAGTTGTACTCGAGATAAAAACGTAAAAATAAATAGCCAAAAATAATTTGTACAATTAAATTAGAAATATTAATTATTATTATATGTATATATATTTTTTCCAAATTATGTCATAAGTGATTGTCAGATAAATTTTTTTATACACTCGTAGATTTCAATGAAATCAATGTTTTCATTAATACAGACAATCCCTGGGCTCTAAAGTCTACAAAATTGTTCTACGAAACGGAGAATAAAGTTGTGGCAGTCTAGCAGTCGTAGGTCTGTTGTGTAGGTCGGCCGCGAGTGAATTGCGCCCTTGTAGCGGCCGGTAGAGCGGCGCGCGCCGCTAAATAAGATTCATAACGCCAGTCGCATCTATTATTTCCGGAATTTCCGGCAAGAAGGCGGAGGCGCATTGTATAGGAAGTTGGTCGGAGGGAAGTTTTTCATCCGTTTCTCGCCACGCCACGTTGACTGTGACTAATTGGATCGCCGCGCCGCGCCGTGCGGATAAGGATGAGACCTATTCCGCGCGCGGGCATGTTGCACGCGTGTGCGTACGCCGGCTTAACGGTGCGCGATTTCGGTTCGGTGCTGATGATGAGATATTTGCGCCGAAATTACGCGGCGTACCGAGGAGATCCGGCGCGCGCGTTTATGCGTTTAGCCATTTTGGGGTGCGTTCGCGGATGCGAAATACCAAGAATTACGCTGCTACGCACACGGACAGTGAGAGTGTCCTCGAAGCTTCAAGGAGTCAAGGCTTTTATTATGGAAGTTTTTATCTTTTATTATTTCTTAATGAAAAATATCATTGTTTTTATTATTAACTTATTAGATATATTTGAAATTCTTAGCGCGCACTGTTAAAAAAACTCGCAGTGTCAAATTATACTCAATTTGAGTCATTTTCAACTATTCCATAAGTCGCCACTGCTCTTACTCAATATTTCATTAATTTTGACTAAAAGGAAGGTAAAATTTTGACTAACATGGAAGTTAAATTAGATAAATTAACAACATATTGACTTATTCAATATGTCGCTAATTTTATCTCATTGTTTTAATCAAATTAACCAAATATTGAGTAGGAGCAGTGGTAACCCATAGGAGTTTACAGTGCGATATTTTCATTTTCGCCGTTTGCAGATTCATATTCTGTCGCGCGTGTGAAATTCAAATCTTATGATGGATTAGTATCACGAATTCTTTGAAGTAGCTAGTCAAGTGGCCTCTTCCCTTGCGCCGCTGTGGGTTTTAATTACGCGCCAATTAATTAACACAGCTTTTGCCATTTTTTTTTACCTTCCCACCCACTGAGCACTCGGACGTTGCCACGTGGAGCCATTAGAGGTCCTAACGCAACCGCGGCACGACGCTGCCCCCCTTTCTCTTTACCTTAGCGGGTGGCGGCGTTATCTCGTTAAGAAATTAACCACGAATTAACGCCGTTTTGCCGCATAATTAGATGACCTCTGAAGATAAGATTACGAGTTTTTAAGTTAATTCCCTGATAAAGCCTAGACGCTGTCACCTTCGGGCGTAAGACTATCCCGCTTGCCTTAGCGCCCAAGTCACTGGCTTTGTCAATTTTCTTTTTCGCTATACTTAAAAATTTTGCATAAAACTGGAACGTCTCTTAAAAAAATTAAAATTACAGAAGTTTGACCTGTATATCAGAAATATATTATAACGCAAGGTGGAGAGCTAGGATATGGGTAATTATTAATGTAACCTTCTTTTTTTCCCCTATAGGTTCAAAGAGAAACAGGATTGATAATATTGCTGTTAATTAAACATTATAAGTTGCGACGACGTGATCGTTGAAGTGAGTCAAGGTAACGGGATCTTTCCAGGAGTCTCACTCGTCAAAGTAACCTAATGGATTAAGTAGCTTCCACCGTCCGCAAATGTCGGCAATTAATTTATGTGGAAAGGAACGTCGTCGCGGGGTATTAATCGTGGACAGAGAATAAGCGCAAGTTCTTCATTCTGTCGGATATCCATTTAAATCCTCTGATATCGTTTGACTTTTATTTCTAATATCACGTACAGCTTATTGATAATAGATGTCATTTTTAAGTAGATGGAGGTTAATAGGCAGGCAATTACATTCTGTATCACCGCTTTTTGCGCTAGATGGACTTTTCATTACTCTCGTAAGAGAAGAGAACAGGCGTTTATAATGTAAAATCCGGTGTCGCAGCTATTCGTCGAGTCCATAATGACTGAGGTACGCTCTAATCAGTTTCAGAAGCAGTCCGAATATTGTCGATTAGAAGATATCTATTACAAACCCGGGATGAATGAGCAAAACACATGGAATTCGATCACGTTTAACGAAATTTAATCCGGCCCACAGATCGATCAACTAATTGGCGTTTGTTGTAGAAATCCGGATCGCGGTACCGCGTAACTGTCGTCGATAATATCATTGTGCCGTAACTGCAGATGTAACTTCATTCATCGGCGGCGGCGGTGCGCGTCAATTTTGCGCTGCCGTGGGTCCGTACCGTCATCGAAGATGCGACTGATCTACCGTTCGACGCGGGGCACAGTTGTCACAAGTGAAAACAAAAGCGGAGACCGAGATCACGTGTTGCGATAATACGACCGGCGCGCGCGATCGCCCGTGCATGTTAACGTGACTCTGATCAATTATCTCATCAGGTTCATTAATTGGGGTCGCGATAAGACTTGGGATACATTCGCCGAATGATACAGCTTATTCCGCAGCTGCTACGTTCAATAAACATCGTCAGGATCGAAAGTACGAGAGCGATACGGATGACGCGCGATAATAGGAAAAGGGGGGGAGGGGGACACTGGATCGATTCAATGAATGGCGTTAAATTAATTAGCGAAGCGCTTGATATACTTCCGTAAGAGAGTTCATATCTTTGGTTAGGCGCGCGGAATGCTTTGTTACGTTCGCTCGCGGGAATGAAGATGATTGAATGAAAAAGATTGTTTATTTGCTTCGATAGTAGCAAGTGACTTGTAATGGTGCAAACGTGTACGTTATATATGAAGAACAATTTTTCTAGCTTTCTGCAAGCCAGGTTTTTAAATAATGATTGCAGTTTATCTGTGTAGGAGCTTTTCAAACTTTGACGCTGTCTTTTTTCGATGAAAATTTTTATTACTGCGTCCCATATACATCAAAACGACTTCTATATTTAATTAGGTTATTAATTAAAAATATTTTTTAAGCGTTAACATTGGTTTCGAAATTATTTAATTGAATCTAAAAATAACGCAGCGTTTACTCTTTGCTTTTGACGTACGAATCATTTCGAAGTCGTTGCGACAGACCGATCGTTCGTTCGTCTTTTGCAAAGAAGCAAGTTGGAATCTATAATGAGATCGCCTTCAACCGTGCGCCCGCGACCATGAACTCGAAGTTCGGCTGCATCCTTCACGGATACACCCGACGCAACGCGTGCGACGGTGTCACCGAGGAGTTAGTAGATAGTTGCGGGCTAGATTGAGGGTGATTGGGTAACCGCTAAGTATATCGAACTTAGAGTACTTCTCGTCCTTCGGACAAGGACATGGTACTTGTTTGCTCAATGACGTCGCGCCGCAGAAGTCTAGAATTTACCAACGAAATAGACGAGAACGCTTTCCAGTTGTCGTTTAAATTACGTTGAATTATTTTACGAATTAAGATTTATTTCTCAAACATGGTGGAGCGCGAATAATCGTGAAATAATTCCGTATAGATATTTCCTATTAACATTGCTGATTGAAAAAAAAATTGTGCATAAAATATTTTTACGATATCAAATTAACATGCAAATTGGAGTATATGTATTTTTGAGTATATTATTCAAGTTTAGTTGGCACTTCATGATTACGCGATGGTTGAGGATTTACAAACAGTGAAGTACATTACAGTGTTTTTGTAACCTTTATCCACTCGGTCTTGCCGATATTTGAACGATTTTGGTTCAGCATTGGCACGCGGAAACATGATGCAGCGTACAGCGATATTTTTTGGCTTATTTGATTCGAGCCGCCGACCACCACAAGTTATACGTCACGTCACACTGTGAATTGATATCATGTATCTTGTCAAAAGTGTTCAGAGCTTTACTTTTATTCGATCCGGTGACGCAATGATGCGTCAACGACAAAAAAAGCATAACACGTTAACGTTAACAAGGAAACTGCGATTGTGTCAGTCAAAGAAAAGAAAAACAGATGATAACGAACAGCAATGTGAAAAGATTTACGTTCGTATTTTTAGTACCGCACTTTATTTGCGAGGGTAACCGATCGTAGCCAGCACGCGAGGATCTTCCGAAGGTAAACGGAGCGAACCGCGATGTCTTGATAAAAGGGAATATTTTCGTACGTTGACTCGGCATCGATGCGTGTAATCGTTCGGTAATGCCGCAAGCCGCGTACCGGTCTGCTTCTTACGACGGTGCCATGTTGCGGTCTCGCATTCTTTCGCGCTGCTTCATCAATGATGCAATACAATTTTCTAACGCGGCACATTTACACAGTATTAGTAAAAATTATTCATTTGTGAAAAAAAATTTTTTTATCACATTTCTTATATCTCTTTCTATAATTAATGTCGTATTTTTTCTTGATCATTTGCTTGTGGTTGCTATAAATCAATTTAAAATGATAATTATTATACAACTGTCTTGAAAATATTTATTTCAAAGAAGAGTGGCTCGTTTATCAACACACTATTCTACGAATTGTGCGAATACTAAAATGTAATATCTGTTCACAAGAAAATGGTCGTCCCGCCGTTCTCTATTTTAGTCTTCGTAGAAAGGAGCGTCGCTATTAGCGCGCAATCTTCCTGAGTATGCGCGTTTTCCGCGATCACCGGCTCTTCCGGCCGAAATTTCATTTCACTGCGAGACTTTCACAAGATTCGTCTCCACATAAACAGTCCTGCGTGGCCACTTACGGCACATTATTTTTCAACGATCACATGGTGCGGCCGTGACGACTGCTTTTCCGGCATTGGCAACAAAGTTTCTCCGGCTGTTCACGGATGTACATCATCGAACACGGAGACTGAGTGCCTCTCCTTCTCCCTCCGTCTTTCTCTTTCTTTTACCTGCATACACAGAGGCGTATATATCGCCGGTTGCCGCTCGGTCTCTCGAAGAGTGAGTTCTCAGCCTCCACGACCGTATCCCCGACCCGCTCGCGCCACTCTGCTTCGACTCTGCCTCGCGCTCTCTCCCTCTCTCGTAGTGTCTCTCTGTCTCTTTTTCATGCTGTCTCTTCGTCTGTCTTTTCCCTCAAACGTGTCCGCGTTCCGTCTCCTTTCCTCGACCTGTCTCTCCGATGGTGGCAACGAGCGAGTTCGAATCGAGGTGAGTCGAAGGGCTCTTTTGACCGGGAGGGAAGGAGAAACGAACGCTGAGTAAATGCTATCCTCTCAGTCGTTCCTTACCCCTTTCCCTTCTCTCTCTCTCTCTCTCTCTCTCTCTCTCTCTGATTCCGCCGTGTCGTCTCTTTTTCTCTTCTTTCTCTCCGGACCTCTCTGTTCCTCCTGTCGAGCGGAGGTCAATGTACAGGCGCACGGCGTGACCGAAATCACACACACGCTCGTTGCGAACCCACTCGACTGTGACTCTCCTCGTCTTTATTTGGCCTCTAATTGTTCCTTCTTCTTCAGCGACGCCCGCTGGTCTACTTGCCGGTCCCGATCGCGCGAGCGTGCGGCTCCGAACGACGAACTTTCGAGGAGTCGCGTAAGGATTCACTTGGTCGAGCCTTCGATAGCTCCGAGGAGACTTGGCGCGTGGCATTTTGATGGATTCGAGGCGAACCGTGTGTGTATGGCTCCCGCGGGGAGATCCATTCTTCCCAAGTAAAACCGATTTTCGATTTTATGTGGTTTCTGCAAATAACCTTGAAAATGATCGCGTTTAGGTCTTTCAACTTGAAATCAGTTTAACTTTGTTGAGTAGTTGTCAGCTAGGTTTCTTATAGTTGATCTTGTTATCTTTTATTATTTTATTAATAATATATTTTTATAATCACTAAATAAGTCCTCTTGGAAATATTAGAAATACCTCTAGTTTGTTCATATATATGATAATTATATTATCTTGTTATAAAAAAAACATTTGTCAATATTTTTCATGCAGCAATAAAATTCTTATATCGGTAATATCCGTACAATTCTTTTACGAAGCTATTCTACAATAGTGCCAGCGAACTCTTTTTCAACCGCGTATACATATTCGCGCGGCTGCCGAGGAAGCCGTCAGGCATTAACTTGCCGCGAAGCGCGAAGGTAAATACACGCCGTACGTCATGTATAGACGTGATACGTGAGCGGTTCGCTCCGCGAAGGGAGAGATAATCGACTCCCACCGCTCGCTCGGCCAACCTGCGTGCCATGCCGGGGTGCAAACCACAAATCAGCGTGAAAGAGGCACAAAGTACCACATCGCTCTTACGCAGGCGCTCGCTCGCCGTCCGTGATCAATTATGCCGGGGTATAGATCCACCGAGGTCGATCTACCGCAAGGAAAAAGGAGCGTCTCTCTCGCTCGAAGCGTAACCCGTTTTTGCAAGCCCAGGTGAAACAGGTGCCATTCGCCACCCTGCGGATTCGCCGGAAATCAGTGCGACGATAAGTATGTTCCCCTTGTGGCAATTTATCGTCGTTTCCATTGACACGTTCTTCACCTTTGCTCGTTTTCGAGCGGAACAATGAGCGAATAAATACTGAACATCGGTATCGTATCGAGACTACTCGATCCATTACAAATCCTACAAGAACGTCGTTCGTTTCCCTTCTCGGTCAAGATGGGCCTGGGTTAGGTATGTCTACCTGTCTCGAATATGCCCAGCATCGAGATCGGCGGGGAAAGGGACGGACGAGAGACCTTTTGGGGGAACAAAAGGGAAAGTTGGGGGAGAGAAGACCCCGGGTGTCACACTGAAACAGATTAATGGTTCTGGGGAATTCCTGCTCCAGGGTCCATCCCCACGCCGAGTACTCTTTCTTCCAATACTGAGCTACGTCCGTAGACTATCGAGCCGAAGGCCATGCGTGATGTGGACTAGAAACATTATTTATGTCCAGAAAATTTTACTTGAATCCTGCAGCGTTTTACTCACTCGTTCGCAGCTTTCAGAATAGGAAAAAAAATGTGGACAAGAGATTCTCGAGGACGAAGTTTTTGTCCTTTGGAGAACCCAAGATCATGATGTCAAGACTTTTTGTTAATCTGTTGAACGAATCGCTAATTGTCGCTGAAGATTGCAGAGGCAATTTGTAGTGAACGAAAGGAAATCAGCGAGGAAACGCACAAGTTCGATGAACTCGGGATCGAGAGAGAAGTAGAATGTTATTATGGTAACGGGTTCTAGACTGGCGCGATTCTGATTCTGAAAAAAAAAAGACGCTTGTGATCGCGTTTTATGCCTGAATGCCGCGAGTCAGTCTATTTTCGACGCTGATATGTTTTGCGAAGAAGAGCATTAAATATGCGTCAAATATATCACTGACATTTCTCTCTCTCTCCCTCCTTCTCCCTCTCGCTCCAACAAACAGGTGAACAAACTTTGAATAGAGAAGGTGAAGGTCAAAAAGGATTACAGCGTATTTTCCGTTAAACGGTGGAAGATATCCGGAATTTCCCAGTGCTTTGTAAGCGGTCGACTTGCGGCCGCTCCGTACGGACAATGATACCTCTTATCTCAAACTCTACCTACGTAGCCAGGCACTGGAGTTACCTGAGTCTTTGCTCCGCGCTACGATCGACTTAGATCACGAAACTTAAATCGTTGTTGACTTTATATCGTTTTGAACTTGTTCGCGTTATATATATGCCATACCATTTTAGAATTTTGAGAATAGTTTTTTTCATGATTTACTTATTTCTAAGATTGCGAAATATATAATTAACATTTAAATATGTAATTAAACATTTTTTGAAGAATGAAGAATATAAAATTTTCTTACTACATACAATTCTTAATATATTATTATAGTTGTAATCTTATATTATTTTGATTGAAATATCTTTACGGATTAAAATATCCTCTATCTCACTTATTCTCACTAAGTAATTCGATTGTTTATTGACAATAAGAATTAAATCGCGCGTTAGATGACGAAATAGAAGAAATGTAATCGAATAATTTTAGCAGCGTTCGAATCTCCAACTGCGGATTTTTACAATTTTCCGTCTTTTCTATCTTTCTTTATCTACCTTAATCTGTCCGCTGGACGATGATTCGTAGACTATTCCCTTAACCCGCAATCGCGAGAACAGCGACGCGGCGAATCGATTGCTTTTTAATCCGAAATTACTTTATCGGTGATCCAGTTAGTAAGCTGGCACGGTTCTTTTGGCACGGCGTTCAGAAAAAAACGGCGTACAGAACGAGTGTCGCGATTGAGGTGCTTGTGTTCGTATTCCCTGAGTCATTGGACTTTGAATCCGCAGATATTTCTTACGATGATTAATTTGTATTAATTTTAAATCTGCTGTCAAGGTAAATGTAAAGGTTTTTATATCACATTTGGAATATCGCGTACTCTTGTTTGCTACCACTCGCTTGCAATGGTAAGATTCATCATTCTTCTTGATTTTAATTTCTTTTTTATTTGACATATTAACTCTGTATAAAAATTCTGTATTGTACACTATTGTATTCATGATTCGTGAGACTCCCCTTATAACTATCGCGAGAAAGAAATTAAAAACACACGGCTACGAAACTCGTGTTTTCGAGAAAATAACCTTCTGGTTTGCGGATAACACAGCTTTTCGGTAGCGACAAAAATTTTCACTGTATCAGAAAAATATCCGATGTGTAATGCTTCAAAATGCGATTTTTCAACCGCAAATTAGCACAAAATGCGGGTTCCTGCATTAAATTTCCATCTCACGCATTGAATACGTTGTCGCGTGTATCGCGCGCGCGGTAAGATTAACTTTGTTTCAATCCTTGTTCAGTTTCTAAAATTAATTTAAAAAACATATTTCCGAGATTTTTCATTTTAAACTAAAAGAACGTGATTAGCAGATTATTTAGGTAATTAGTTAAATAAAAAAAATTTTCATTCAATTACGTAAAAAAATCTGTGAGAAAACTTTTTATTGCGTATGAATTTTGGAAAGTGAGACAAGAGTGTGCAGTGATACATTTGAAAAAGTCGTTTAAAAAATTAGGATTTTTCCCCTTTATTATTTTCCTCCCTATTTTAACATCTAAGAGATGTACGATCGAAACAATGTTAGAATTGTGACGAATTTTCGGATAAGCACCAGTTGTGCGGGGTGTTTACGCTCGTAGATCGATTGGTCAATTCGACACGTCGGTGCACGTCAAGACGGCGAAGGGTGATTCTTCTTCCTCCTGCCGTACAAATACGTTCAACTTGACCCCGATTACGATGAATCGGATTTCCGGACTACGGTGATCCTAGCGGACACCCTCGAATCAATCCTTACGAGAAGGTGGAAAACGGCGGGCGGGAGGCGGCGAGCGGGGGAGGGTAAGTCGAGCGATTCGAATCGCACGGAAAGTGAAACTTTGTATCCCCCGCCGACTGTGGCCGTAGATACCGACTTCCTTCTTCCACGGGCAACAATTTACCAAACGGAATCGGACACTGGCGTTTCCGGATCTCGTTACGCCGGCACATCCCGTACATGCGTTCGAATTTCCTAAACACGGCCGCGTTAAATGCGACTCGCGACGTCGCGCACGGGAAATGCGCGCTTTATACCGCGCGCCAAGTCTATCTACAAAAGATACATTCGTAATCTTTATAAGCGTCACGTTATGAGGAAATCGGAACACGACAAGATCGATTAGGCATGTTGACATCACGTTTAGCTTCAAGGAGGGAAAAAACGGAGGAACGGGGGAGGGGAAAGAAAAATTATACGCCAGTCTACCACGCAATTTCGACCGAATTCATCAGCCGCCTGTAAATTAATTCCAAACACGAACTCGCGCGACACGATGTTTCCTAGATACTTCCTACCCCGAAATTTCATATCAGCGCTATCAAACTCCGCTGGCAAGCCTGTGCTGCGCGCTCTCTCTTTCTGTCGAGTTTCCCGAAATCCTTCGAAAGGGTTCCAGCCGGGGCACATGACACGTGAGGCTGGGACCGTGTCCGTTTGCGTGGACGCCGGGCGTCGGGCGCTCACGTGGCACCCCTCTCCACCTCCTTCATTCTCGCACGGGCATCGTGCATGAGGTTCCCTCGCCGCCCGGCACCCCCTCCCCCTTCCTCTCTCTGCACCTTCGTTCCACCACCCGAACGGCACGGCGGTCCCACGATCTTCTCCCCCTCTCTGCCCGCGCTCAGCTCGTCGCTCTACCGCGCGTCGCTTCTCCCTCCCCTCCCGTCGCTTCGCCCCGTTTCTCTCCTCGCGGCGTCCTCGGCAGCAGCCGAAGAGAGCCGACCGCTGCGCCGAAGCGCCCGCCGCTCCTCAGTAACGCGAGCGCCTTCGTGGAGTTTGGTATACCGTTCTCTGCCGCTCGTGCCGTACGTCGTCGTGGTAACGCGGCGGCAACGCGCGCGCTCGTCGTTCTTGTCCCCCTTTGTCCGTCGAAGATCGTGTGGATACGTTTGCCAGTGCTACTCTCGGCGGGAGTGTTTACCGAGCCGCGTTCTCCGTGAATAATCGCGGCGTTAGACGAGTGTTTTTGGTGATCGGAGAGAAAGAGAGAGAGAGAGAGGAATCTCGGCTGTTGCACGTCGCGCGACGTACGCCGATTCGCGACAATTCGGAGCCGGAGTGTTGCAAAGTCGCGTGGTAAACAAAGAGAGCCGGGCTGGAAACGGCGCGGCACAGCCTCAAGGTAATCCCCGAAGTGTGTCGGCGCGCGGCGCGGCGCGAACCGAGAATGCCGGGACGCGTAACGCGGTCGGTCGGCGAGCAGCGGCGTGCTCGCGCCGGTTTGGTTTTCGGGTCGCCGAGTGGCGACTGAGGGGGGGTCCGGGAGGGAGGAAGGGATGCGAAGGATCATCCCGCGGGAGCAGCAGCCGGCGCGGTGTGTTGGGTAGCGGCGTGCCGCGTGTAGGTGCCGGGGAAGTAGTAAGTGGTAGGAGGAGGAGGAGGAGGAGGGTGATCTCTCTCGGGCGCGAGGATGGCCGGCTGGCGGCGAGTAGCGCTGATCCGCAACGTAGGTACTGCTGCCGCTGCTGCTGCTGCTACTGATGTTGCTGCTGCGCGTCGCGACACCGACCGACACGACGTGACGGCCACGTGCCGCAGCGGACGCGTTGTCGTTGGCCAGTGGCATTAACTCTCCCCCTCTTATCGTGACTGGGCGATTGCGTGCCGAGCATGTCGTAACCGCCGCGTTCGGCAACACGCGATCGGAGTGTACTCGCCGAATGTATTCAGCTTCCGACGTATAAACAGAACGGAGGTACTCGCGCATGTTTGTGCGTTTGTCAAGTTAGAAGCGGGCCCGGGTCTGCGCGGGAGTGAATTCTCGCGCGTCGAGTGACCGGCGAGTCGAGCTGACCGCGTCGCTTAGTGCAGCCCGCGATATTGCGCGGGAAACACGGGGGATATATAAGATAAGGTTTCCTCTCGGAAAGGACGAAAACAGAGAAAGAGAGGCGGTTTGTCTTTCTCATCACTTGGGATAATATGTGAAAGATTTTTGTTCGCGTGACCGTGCGTGGAGGAAGTTTTCTCTCCGAGATCATCCACGAGTTTCGATATATGGGAATAGTGAAGGTGATCAACGTGTAAACACGAATCCCTCCGTCCGATGTGCACCTTGGGGTAACGCGTGATTCCCCTCGTTTACTCCTACGATGTGCAGTGATACGTAACGTCCCTTTGCAGTGATCGTTCGTGACAGAGGAATTGAAGCGTCGTCGTCGGTATTTTGAGACTAGGAGTTTCAAAAATGTAATCGATTTTAAGGCGATCTCAAGACTGAAGAAATTCTTAGTGACATATGTTTGGAAAGAGCGAAACATTCTAGGTGGTGGTGACTGCTGCACGTGTCTGCAAGAAAAATTGCACTTTAAACTTGTTGTCTAAACTCGGGTAAGATCGGAAATTTGCAATAAAGGACAGTAAAAGAGGGAAGAAAGAAACAGTATTGTACGAAAGCGGGAAAAGGAACGTAGGAAGAAAGGAGAAAGTGAAGAGAGAGAGAGAAGAAGGAACACGCTTCGTCCTCTAGTCCAAATCCCAGCGGGAGTTCGAGGAGAGGGTGAAGAGCGCTGTGGAGGGGGGAGTGATGCCGGCGGTGAGCGTGGCACAGCGCCCTCCAGGTGGAATCCCACTCCACGCCGGCGTGCCGGTAGCGCCCAGCAGCGTAACCGCCCCCGGTCCGTCGGGCCGGTGCCTCGGGGGCCCGGCAGCGCCCCCCGCCGGCTCGCCACCGCTGCCGCCGTCCTTGCAATCCCTTGGCGGCGGCGTCGCCACCAACAGCAGCAACGTCAACCCCAACAGCATTAACCACAGCGGCAGCAATAACACGTCGCTCGGCGGCGGCAATCCCGGCAACGTCGTCAACAACAATCATCATCTCGGCAACAACGCCCTAGGCATCAACACGGCGAGCGGCGCCACGAATCCTCTGCAGGCGATGGCGTCGGCGGCGGCATCGCTCACGCAGCTCAACAACATGGCGAATGGCCCGCTGCCGCCACTCGCGGGCACAGGCCCAACCGGGCCGCCGAGTCTACCGCCGCCGCAGCCGGCGACGACGCCGACGCACGGCGGACCGCCGACTCCGCACGGGGTCAGCGCGGCGCCCCATCTTAACGGCGCTTCGCCGAGTCCCCATCCGATGCCGCCCCACGGTATGATGAGCGGCTCGCCCCACACGCCTCACCCGCATATAGGGGGCGGTGGGCCCTCGCCCCATCCCCATCACCCGGGGCCCCACATGGTCGGCTCGCCGCATCATCCAGCGGCGCCCCATCCGATGGGCCCGGCCGGCATGATGGGGCCGGCCGGTATGCAGCCCCAAGGCGCGCCCGGTATGTGCGGCCCCGGACCCAGCGGTCCGATGGGTCCGCACGCGCATCCGCAGGGACCAGGGGTACCTGGACAACCGCATTTGCACAACGACCCGTTTTTCAACTGCCAACCTTTTCCGTCGCACTACTATAACAGGTAAATGCACGAGAGACCGGGCCAATGCGGCGCAAACGCATCAAAATACGTCTTAACGGAAGCGGAGTAGGGAGAGTAGGGAAAGAAATGAGAGTTGCGATCCCAATGACTCTGTCAATTATTGTCCCGAATCAATTATTGTTGCGATAAATTGTGATTTTTCGATCATAATTAAAATTAAAATTTATTTTTATTATATATTTATGGAATTAAAATTAATCAGTATAAAAAAAGATATTTAATAATTTCTATGTATTTATATATATGATCCGATATTTTATACATCTTTTTTAAATCATATTGTTTTATATTTGTGCTTTTTAATAATGGATTAAACTTTACATATTTGACCGATCGAGAACATTAAAACGTTTTAATACTTTGATACTCTTTCTATAAAAAAAACTTGATGAGAATTCTCTGATGATGATGATGATGATGATGATGAGCATAATCCATAAAATATAACAATCCATAAGATATAATTGATTTCAAGATTTATTCTGTCACACGCAAATGTGACAGTCGCATTTACAAGAGCACAATTCAAATTAAATTGAATTTTAATATTTTGTCATTTAACTCTTCTTTAAAAACTGCGATTTTCTTCATCATTGATTCAAATTGAAAAATTAAAATAAACCCATTTGATCCAGTAAAATGATTCCGAAATGAAAATAGTTTTATACGATCTGTGTTGCGATTTTGTCGAAGCGGTTTACCGGCAGACAGGTATGATCAATAGTTTTTTTATTTTCTTTGAATGTTTACTTTTTTATTTTAATTATCGCATTGCAAATTGCAAAATTGATTACGGGATTATGCTGGAAAAAGCGTGATTCAACGATTTTAGTAAAAAATAGATTCTAGTCGCTATCAAATTTTTCGTCGCGTTTGGCAAACGCGGCGATTTTCATAAGATCGATATGGTTAATGGTGCTCCGTGCTATAGCAACTGTAATGAATGCGCCATAAACGTCAAAATTATGACAGAAGGAATAATTTACATACTCGATCATACATGAAAATAAATACATTCGTCGCTGATATCTCGCTCGACATCAAGAAAGCGCTGCGTGTTTCCGCTTATTTCTCCCGAAAGAAAAGATCTTCGATATTTCAGAGCAATTTCGCGGATTGCTGTGGAGGGAGAAATCGACAGTCGAATTATACAGGATTTATCAGAAATTTTCTTTTAATTGCTGACTTTTTAATAAACTTAAAATTGATTGCTATTTAACGAAAGTAGCACTGATTGTCAGTGCTTTTATTCAAATTTTTTAATCAAAATTTTATCAGAGTAAATCAGATTTAGGGTAAATTGAAGTTGTTTGTTATTCATTTGTATTTCGAAATTAGGATTAATTCATCAAGTCAGTTTAACATTTAATTTCTTCAAATTATTTAAAATCTCGTTACAGCTCGATAATATATTTGGCAATTTTATTTCCATGCTTTGTCGAAAACGCAAAGTTTCTGAGACGTCCTGTACAGTGATATAAATAGGTAATCTGTCGTACCGGCCATAACAGTTCGTCGTCACGCGAAAGAACACTCGCACGTGCGTCTCGCCAGTCGGGGTGGAACTTTGCGTGAAGGCGTATGTAAACTTTTTCTCGGACCCGCGCGAGGAAGGGTGGATGGAGGAGAGAGAGAGAGAGAGAAAAGGAGAGGGTTGGCAAGTAGTCACGCGAGGCTTTACGAAAAACTGTATCGCGTGGCCAAAGGAATCTCCCGCGAAGCTTAGCTCTTGCCGCCGCTTATGCACTATCTCAGTTCTGCTTCGTGTCGCTGATAATCGCGACATGCTCCAATATTCGTATAAAATTATTTTCTAATGAACGATAAACTCGCCACATGTCAAGTTTTTTTTTTCACATGTTACTTCGAGCTTCGTTTCGGGTTGGAAAATAGCTAATTGTGACCGATAAAATAATCCTTCAGCGCGTAACCGATATCATCGGTCAAGAACAGTGACAGAGTTCGCGCACTTATCGAGCATTCGTGCTTTTTCTACTTTTTTATCTGAAACAGATTATAATTTTATGTAAGAACATAAGAACGCATTACATTGTGTAAATTACTAAATAAAAAGTGGGGAAAGATGCACGGTCACCTGCGATTAATGTGCGATAATATTTCTTAACGGTAAGACTAATAATGTTTCTGAAACAACTTGTGAGTCATATATTTATAATTATTTTAATGTCTGTTATATTTATCGTCGAAAAGTATTCCGGCGCGACTCGTAGTCTGAATGAAGGAATACATTGAAAGATAGCGGATAGGGCAATATTAAGTTAAGATTATTCACGGCTTGTCTTCGATTGGTTCAAGATTATTCCGTGACTCGATCACGGACCGACGAGTTTTTTCCACTGCGGGTATTTTTAGACAATTGTTTTACGGCTCGATACTTCGTTCCGTGCCAATCGTCCGGTAGTCGCTCACTAGTACGTTCTCTCAGGCGTAGTAACAGTATACCCCGAGAATCCGTTACCTCGGCTAGGATCTTCCTGGTCACCGTTGCACAGTTGGCTCCGCGCAACACGATTGAGAATAATACAATGTAGTCAATGTACATAACTGCAAAAGTCTGTGAAAATTTCCCGAGTATCATGACTGCTAAATCGTCAATCCCAACGTAGGTGGTTCGCTCAGACTATATTTCCAGTAGCCGATCGATTAAAATCGACCGATTATCCCGCCAAAAATTCTCTCGTTTACACGACGCGATAATAAGACACATGATAAAAACTTGATCTGCTTCTTTGAAAATGCACTTTCTGCGAATAATAGCCATTTTTTTGAATGAAATTTGAACATAAAATTGTGCGCGATGTTGAAAAAGGACGACTATCGGTTTCATTAGATACGTGAGTGCTCGCCGTCTGTCAGGTGCGTGAAAAAGTCGTCTCGGCTGCGGTATCTCTCGGTGTCTCAGGTGCCCCACAGGTGGGAGGTGCCCCTGGCGCAGGTGTCCATGCACGTTCGTCCGCGACTTCCTCCTTCGCCGGGGCTTCGCTTTGCGAAGAAAAGCAGTCAGGGGTTAAGAACGTCGATACTCGGTATGTGCATGACGACGATTATCCGGTACTTCTCCTCCTCGGCCTTCTTCGTATCCGGTCTGGACGTCTCTATCACCTCGGCATCATCTCTACGTTTCACCGTCCCCGTCTGGTAATCGCACGGACTCATTAACATAAGCGTTCCACCCTGGTACATTCGTACGAATGACGATGCTACTTTTGCTCGCAGAGTCGCGGCAAGAGCTTTCTTTTCAACGTACTCGACCATTTAACATACGCGAAAGCGTTTAAGCTCGCCGTCGTTTGTTCTGATTGACCGTCACGCTGTGTTTGTCAAGAGTCTTGTCCAAATGGAAGCTTTATATAAAGCTTCTTCATAACGAAATTTTATGTAGGATATTAAAAAGTTTGGAAGCGTGATGATTAAAGTATTTTTCATCTGTTTTAAGACATCTCACGCAAACGTATCTCTCTGAGAGAAGTTACTTTTAATCAAACTCAGCTAGTATCATTTTACAAGATTAATCGCGATACGTAATGCAGATAAGAAAACCCGCGTTTATGTACATGTCACTGAATTGCTTTGACTAGTTTGCAACACTTGACTGAGCTTCTTAGCATGTGTGTAACTTCGTAACTCGGGGAAAATCCAGATACCGTTTCGTCTAAGAGTATATCGCAGCATTCTTCCACATATCTAATTATTTCTCCGAATGAACTTTCGTAAATTTTTCTGTTAGAGCAGAGATTGTGCAATTTTTTTGAGAATTATTTTATAATCGGAATTATCGTAGACGATACAGTTACTGTTAACTAATGCAATAATTTATATAAAAGAATATAATTAAAAAATTTCAGGCTATTACACTGTAAACTCCTATGGGTTGCCTGCCACTGCTGCTACTCAATATTCGGTTAATTTGACTAAAACAATGAGATAAAATTAACGACATATTGAGTAAGCCTTCACTCAATATGTTGTTAATTTATCTAATTTAACTTCCATGTTAGTAAAAATTAATGAAATATTGAGTAGGAGTAGTGGCGACCTATGAAATAGTTAAAAACGACTCAAATTGAGTATAATTTAACTCAAATTGAGTATAATTTAACACTAAGAGTTTAACAGTGTAGTATATAATTTCATATTCTTTGAACAATTCTTTATTTCGGAATGAGACGTTACACGAGATAAGCTCCGGTTTGTCGTCCTAAAAAAGGAACAACTTTGATAATCTACGCGAAGCATAACCTTGACGTTCTAAAATACGCCAGATATAACGTACATTACATCATTCAAATATTTGCACCGGCTGCATACTGAGATTACGCGTGCATGCGCGTTGTTTCAAATTTGCTTGAAAGAAAAATATACAGCGTTATCGCGAGGCGAGCGATGACGCATCGGATGGTCTAACCGAGTTAGCTAACCGGGTTCTCGAAATTTGTAATCGTTGTAAAACGAACGTCCGGAGCACATGTTCCAAGAGTTCCAAGCAGTTACGAAGGTGACAGTCGGCGCGAGTTGTCGTGATGCGCTTCACGCGTTCATATCGCATGTCAATACCATCGTAAAAAAACATTTATCGCGTTAGATTCGCGTTGTGAGGTAAGTAAAATTAATCGCGAATAGCTCGATGAGGAATATCGAAGCGCGGGCGAAGCGTTTAAAGCATGATCGGAAGTACGAGCGCCATCGGTGGCCTTATCTTATCGCGGGCTTCTCGGTAGGATAAGAAGAACCTTGATCGCCTCGCGACAAAAGCGAATCGGCACTTTGCTTCTCTTTCAGGGTCTCTCGAAACGTTGATTTTCTTCACGCGACGAGTCTTTTCGAAATTTACAAAATGTTTCGTGCGGCTTGCGTCAAATTATGAATTTTTCGCAGACATTCAAGTTGAATATTAAATCCGATTTAATATCGTATATTATAAACTTTATCTTGTGCTTTTAAGTTTATTTTAATCTTTACATAATTTTTGAATATACACATTTAATTTTTAGATTTTGTTAAAAGTTAAAAAAGTGACGCTTAATCTCTTTCAAGCGTCACACGTCGATTTTTTTATTTTCTGAATTTTGATCCAAGATGTCAAAAATGGTTTTTTATACAAAAAAATAACTGCTTGATATTAATCGTAAATCCTAAGATTAAATAATGATCACTACATTGTTTTCGAAATCAAGCAAATTTTGTTTAAAATATTTATTGGGAAAATACATCATTTTCAAAGTATTTTATTCTATCATTAAAAATGAGATATATTTTTTTGCATAAAAATCATCTTGAATCAAAATCCAAAAAATGAAAAAATTGGAGTGTGGCACTTGAAAAATTACTTGTTAGGTTTTCGTGGAAGAAAATCATTTCCATGTATATTTATCAAAGCACATTCAACTTTGATGCAAATATGATACAATTTGTATAGGCGGGAGGGGGGAATCGCAATGGTACATTGTCATTGAATACAAACCTATTATAGATATGCACGAGATTATGTTATTTGGTATTAACGGCGATGCAGCTATCTCCAGTTACCAGAATACTCCTTACAATTAAGCGCGTACAATAATAACGGCCGTGCTCCTCGATGCAGGACGATTCTGCTCTTGTTTTTGCAACATAGTCGTTTCTCGTTTCAGGCGAGACAGCCGCAGGTTGTCTTTCTAGCGGCTTTCCGCTAGCGCGACTAGAGCGGGATTAGCGTGCGGCACGTACGTCGCACGGTGTTTCTCTAGTTAGTTACAGGATATATAAAGTAAGCGTCGGTGCGGTGTAACCGGCGCACGTGCGAATCATTTAGAGTATCAGCAAGAGCTCTGTACGATCGCGATCTACTTTTCTACCGGCAAGAAGTCACCACCGAGTGGAATTGTAAATTCATTGCGGTTTGTGCTCGATTAATTCATCATTCAATCATTCGAGACGTTTTTTTTTCCGTTGTCGATAAAGTATTATATTTGTATAGTAAATTTTAACATTAGATGTATGAAAATATTTGAAGTCAAAAATTGCCTTTCTATTAAGAAATGATTAATCCAACATATTTGTGTTGTACTTTCTAAATTTTGTATTTTATACCATTTTGGCGAATTAAACCAATGAATTTTTAATTGCTTTCTGTCTAGACATATCGAATATTTTTATTGAACTTTCTATATGCATAATATAGTTGATTCAGCAAGTATCGTCTTTCAAAATATTAAAACAGTATCGATAAACATCTCTACATTACATTTTAAGGAGCAAAGATATTTTTGCTCTTTTTTGAACGAAATGCGAAAAGTTCTGCAATATCAAAATTGAGCGTACAGTAAAATTTGACAAATATTTGTCGCTACACGGTAACATCGAATCCGCGTTTGAGCGAATACTTTGCTACTGTAGATTCCACGATTAACGCGCAAGATGAGAGGAAAAGTTTTAGGTAGCTTTTTCTTTCGATGGAGCAAGCTTTCGATGGATTGAGGACATGAGAGAGTATCGTGGAAGGTGGAAGAGATGCACCGGTCGCCGTTGTTGTGCATAAAGCCGTGCGCAGAGAGCGTATCAGGCCGTATCGTCGGTCGGTTCCAGTTTCTCGTGAAACTTCTTCACCGCGGCCCGGCAGGTTCAAGGCGAGCATACGCGAAGGCGCGCACCCCGCCGCTTGGCAAGGGGGAGTGTACACGTACGCGCATACGCACACGTATGTGCACGATGCATATGGATCGCGCGCCGGAAGTCGTCGAGGCGGCGAAAGAATTATCGAGGCTGGCAAAATGATTTCGTTGCTGCATTACACCACGAGGCTTCTTATTTTCCATTGAAACTCATTTCCATGCAATTAGCGATTCATATTGGTTACATGGATGTTAATCTTTTTAATAAATAGTCCGTCCGTCAGGAATGACGTTCAATCTGTGTAATTGGGTGACCAATTACGGATGAGGAACGTGTACGAACTTTGCGCGGCACGTACAAACTATTGGATCCGTGTGTTACATCGCATGGCGATGGAAAAAGATATCGGTGCTGCAATTACAGGCTAAATTACAGTTTAGAAGTTACCATGAAAAGTTACATTTCGCATGTTTTATTCACTTATTCGCAAATAACTCGTTTTTTTTTTTTTTATTTCTTCCTGATGCAAGCTCATAATTCGAATTTCTTTTTCATTCGCGCTGTATAGATATTGTGTGCATAGATCTTCGTATTCACACAATTAGGTACATCAATGCGCGTTAGTTGTTACGGAAACAGATATTCTTGAAGATATTGAAAAAGATTATGTTTGTTTGCGTCGGAGAAACAAACGTCTATACATTGATACAAGAATACCGAGTACATATACACGAATACAACAATACTCTTTGAATACCGAGTGTCAAGCGGTATTGTTAGTACCGAGAATTATTGAAAGAGAAAAAGATAGAACTATAGATAATAAAGAGGAGAAAGGTCTTCCTGAGTCATGGTTTACCTAGAAACATCGATGCAGGTGTCTCTTGGGACAGGTGTAATTTGGCAAACGTCTCCCCGGATTGTCAAGCTTTCCTTCTCGCAGGGCCGCATCCGTCCCGGTGCCACGCGCTGAACTTAGCAAACGAAGCTATGTTTATTTTAATTAGAAACCTCAGTGTAATAGCACACCAAATGTAAATTACTAGGGTTTGCTGGATAATTAGTTTTAATTTAATTAACACGGCCGTGGCCAAAATTTCTGTCGACGTCATGAATTTCTTAAGCGTTGAACGTGCCGCGATTTAAAAATTCTCGTTGATAAAACGACGAAATATTTTAGCAGGCTGTAAAATATTTTCGCGCGAGCGAGAGAGAGAGAGAATGGCGATTTCACAACCAAATTTCGCAACCCCGCGTGCGTTTCTTTCTTTCGTGATTTTCCAAAACTAATGAAATGTAATTATCCAGCGGCGTATAGCAGAGATACAAACCGGCCGAATTAATACAGGTTGAATTAATCCCGAGGTTGATAAAACTCGCGATCAGTGCTCAGCCTCTTAGCGAGCCGATTAGGCTTTACAAATCGATATTCGCCGAGCGATTTTAACGTGCATAATCGGTTTGCGTGTGGCGCGTTCGCCGTGAAACGACGAATAACCTGCTCTCGCACTCGCGCCCGAGATCAATGGCGCCATGAGATTCCCTTGATTTACCCGACCCGCTCATTTACTCCCTTATCTGGCCCGATACCCGATAGTCGATCTATACACACGTACGTCGTACGCCGTTAAGTTTTATGGGTCAGGTTGCCTCGAAAGGTTCCTCGATTACACCCACTTAAAGAAGATCTCTCACGAATCACTGCAGCGGCGGCGCGTGTTTACACGTAGGCTGCATTTCTCCAACGTCAGTGTAAACATCTCTTATCTTGGAGCGTTCACGAATCCGCTATCGAATGTCACCGACGCGCGAAGGGACTTCCCCTCGAGATGCACGAACGGCTGACTGCAGGTTTGTTAGTATCTCGTGAACGTGCCTGATGACGATACGCGCTTGATATTGTTTGCTTCATTATTTTTCGACAATGTTAGTTCTTCAGGCTATTTCAATTTGAATTGATTATATGAGGATAAATAAAAAAAACTAAGGGTAATTATTTCTTTTAAAAGTTATTACGTCAATTGCAAATCTAAGAAAGTCTTGTAGCAACGCATCGCGATGTGGTATTTAGCTTGCAAGCAACGAATAAGTATTGTGCAACGCGCTATAATAAGATTTCTATGGACAAAAGACATAAAGACTAATTAAAATTTACAAAAGAATTGTAATATAGTATAGGGATGTTTATAATACAGAGGAAAGTGTGTGAACGAGTCGAAAGCTTTGATGAAATGAAGAAAGCGATTCACATTTCTGGCTACACAATTAATCAAAAACATTTCGTTCTGAGGGTATAAGAAAGCTGATAGCTGATGTAAAAAGTGTGTTGACAAGCAAGGAAATGATGTTGAAAAGTAATGTAACGATTTTGTCACGAACTTGTACTTTTCGAAAAAGAAAATAATTGTTCTCTCAAGTGTAATGTCGTATTCGAAACGACACGAAACTTTTTCATTCAGAGTTAAACACGATGTTTCGTAGAAATAAGAATATCCATCGTTCATCTTCATTTGTTAGGATCGGTGTGTAACTCTGTGCGCTCATGAGTAAGCCAAAGAATTTATCCTCGAAATCTTTTGAACGGGTACGAAACAGTATTTACGGGATCGCCAGTGTTGCGAAAGCCTTGGCGCCTCCCTTGATGAAACCCACGCCTCGCGTGGATTTGATAATCGGGCCAGAGACTAAACTAAACATTGATTAACTCATCGTGACAGTTTCTCCTTTGTCTTGCTCTTAACGGCGCGAGTGCGACGCGAGTGTGCGCGCCGTGCTTATTTATAAAATGTCGCGCGGCGTTTCAGCGCGGAAGCGCGTGTACGTTCGCGCGTCACAAACTTCGTTAGCTCACACTCGAGGTGTTGCGACAAAGCGCCCGCTTAATTCATTCGCTCGTTCATTCACAGTTTCGACAGCAGCGTTTATCCAGATCCCGGCCATGCGAATGTGCCTAACGACCTGTCTCCGGCTCGCGCGATTAACATCGTCACCTCGCATCGGTACTCGCGGCGGAAAGAAACGGCAAACGAGCTCTCCGCGGCCGTTCAACAACGGACACTGTCACGACCTCGACAATTCGGATGGTTTATTTTTACACGCGCCCGCTACTTTCAACTTGATGGTCTCCTGTAAATAAAGAAGCACTTATATGCCTGCTCTTTCATCTCGAACGAATAATTCATTCGCGTGAATAAGCCCGTGGTATATCCGCCATTCTCGTATTATGCATACATATGAACAGTAGCTTATTTAATAGTAGAGCAGTAGTAGTGTAAGATGGGCGGCTGGGTAATAATAATCCCTAGTGTCACCTAGACTTAAAAAGTTCTTTTGTGACTTTCGCTGAAAGTGGGATTTGAACCCTTCCGATACTAATCACTTAGCACGAAGCCGCGCGTCTTCCCAGTTTGTTTAATAAGTAGGGAAAAAATTTTTTATCAAAGAAGAAATTGTCTATATAAAGTCAATTATTACAGACCGTGCTACAAATGTATTTGCTCGCAAATTCGACAATTATTTCGAATATTTAGCTAAGTCAACATACACACTAATATTTGAAATAATTGTCAAAACTCTCAGAAAATACATCGTTAGTGTTTTTTTTTTATGTGTGATGAGGGCGATACAAATTTTGACTATCAAACGTCGAGACCGGTGACACTTTCGGCGTCAAGCTATGCGGGTGTAGCCGGTGTCGTCGCGCCGAAATAACGGCCAATCGACTGAAATCAAACATTGAGCTATAAATAATAGGATTATCGCTGCCTGTCCAAATGCAGCGCACGCGACCTCGCGAACCTCGCCAAGTGTCCGTATATTCCGTAGAGAGCCGTGGGTTCAAGCGACCTACCTGCGCCGAGAGCGCGCGCTCTGCTTCGCTTCAGCGGTTCTCATCGCGAGGACGCGAAGCGCAAAGTCGGACGAAAGTATCTTTCAACGTGAGAGGACCGGGACTTGACACCGTCGAACTTTGTAAATGCAATTTTACTTCTTCCGTTGTTGTTGCACTTCGGATTATATAAAAAGACAGAAGAGACAAATTTAACCGACGTTGGCAAAATCTATCTGATATTTATGTAATTTATAATCCCGCGAGCTGCATACGGCTTGTTGGCTATCCGACAAATTTGTTGTATAACACGCGAGATATCAGGCTAAATTGTCGGCTTCTCGCGTCATGCAGCAGGACGTAAGTCGGCTTGCATCGATGCGCGTTTGCCGTGTCGCCATTCTTGCATCATCTCGATTGCGTAACGCTTGTGTCCCGCGCGTTGCGTCGGTGCGCGAGATTTTAAAATGTCAGGAATTTGCTGGCACGTCCAGATCGATGAAGTGTTGGAGCGCGTGTCGCCGCTCGTCACGTCCGACACGATCCCACCCCTTCGTGGTACTAGCGGTGAGGTCCGCGGAATATTGCGGGACGCCCCGTAGATTTCGACTGGGCTGCCTCCTCCCCCCCTCCGATGACTTGGGAGCCTGGATGATGACTCGGAGGATTTCTCCGCCTCGGATCTCGAAAAGAAACGCAAACGCGAGATGAGAACCGCGAATGATTTGCCAGTGAAGCAGTTCGTTCGCGTTGAAGTTGGCTCGGCTGGTCTCTCCCGTCTCTGACTCTCTCGTCCCTCTCCCCTCCCCCGTGCCCCTCCGTTTCTTTCTCCGTCCTCCCTTCTGCGTGTGTTTCCCTTCTTCTCCCTCTCGCGCTTTGCCTTCGCACTGGTCTCTCCGTGGTCCGTGTTCTCAAGGCCGCCTCCTCGAATCCTCCTTCCTCGCCTCTCTCGCCTTCTCTCTCCGCGTCTTCTCCTGCTTCTTCTCCACACCTCCGACTCAGCCTCTTCCTCTTCGTCGCTCTGTCTCTCTTTCTCTCTCTCTCTCTCTCTCGTCGTCGTCATCTCCTTCGTCTCACTTCCATCTCACCTCAACTTATCTCTATCTCTCGATGCTGTCGCCTTTCCCGCGTCTTCCTTCTCGCTCACTGTCCCCCCTTTCCCCCTTCTCTCCCTCCCCCTCTCTCTTTCTCTCGCGTCTCTCCCGGCTTCTGTGAGAGAACTTACACGCGCTACGGCGCATCGAAGTTTTGAGTGAGCTCAAAGTCGATCGTAGTTTGAGTTTGCCGCCGAGGCACCGAGGCATCGGCGGGATGCATCTCTCCGGTAGAAATTGCAGGCACCTTGCAACGTGGAAAATGTCGTTTGACCAGTTCGCGCTCTACGACCGGGTTGTTCGCGTCGGGATCTGGTAGTAGGTCCGGTTGCGAATCTTCCGAATGGATTCGAAAGTCGCTTCACCTCGTTCTTTTTCTTTTTCGCTTCTTTTTTCTTCTCATTTTTTTTTTTTAGAGGTATGACGCTGGAGTTAATCGTTTTAGTATTTACGATCCTTTCGCGCCTTTCCGCGGACTTCGTAATTGAATTCGAGCCACTCCATTTTTTGTAATAATTGTAAAGATTGATTTCTTTTTAACAATTTGTTTTAGCAAAATATTTAGAGTCTTTTTTTAAAGAATATTGTAGCAAATTTTTTAATTTTAAAGCTAATGTGAGAGCTAATTTATGTTAGAAGGAACAAAGGCTATAAATGCTTAAGTAGAAAATAAATTATTTAAGAATCTCACAATGCACGAGATATTTAAGATAAGTTGTGAGGAAGTAAGTTAAAATAATTGTTTCTATTTCATAACAAGACACTATGCGCATATACATATATATTTACTGTCTGTTTCTTACTGTTCTTCGCTTTTAATGTATAACAACGAAACGAAGGCAGGTATCTCCCCTTCTTCCTGTTCAGCACATATCATTTTACATATCGCGATTCACAATTCCTATACCGTGAAAGACTTCGTGGTAGGCTCACGCAGAAACTTTTTCTTTTTACCGGACGAGCGATCTCGACCGTCGAGATAAGAGCTGTCGCATTAACAATGCAATCAGAACGTTGAATCACGTTGCATTTCAGCCAGAATTAAATCGGGGAACTTAGCGTAGGAGCTATGTGAGATACGAGGTTACGAAGCATAACCGTTCAAAATTAGAATTTTTATACACGGCAGTCGTCGCGTGAGATTCACTTTTCCGTTCGCCGCTTACATCGGAGGAGTTATATTTATAACTCACGATACACAAAAATCTTACCGTTTGGCTCGATAAAAATTTCGTATGCGTCGATGTTCGAAGCTACTTGAAGCATACGGGAGAGAAAGAGAGAGAGAGAGAGAGAGACAGTGCGAGACCTCCGCCGGTCCATTCGTCGTTGTTTTTTTTTCGAGCGGGAAGACGAATCCCGCTCACCTTGAAAGGTACGTCGCGTGGCTCGTCGTTCGGCCCGTTCGTCGGATAAAACCCTTCAAGCGACGCACGCAGGAAACTTCGAAAAGCCAAGTCTCCCGGCTTTCGTGTCTCGATGCACTTTTCCACGGCGAGGCGAGGACGCGTGCATGCATTTTCAAGGCGATCACGAGCCGCCGTGCTGTATGCACCTTCGCGCATAAATTTTAGAGACACTGACTCTCCGGGTATAAATTATAGCGCGCGCAATTATTCTTGCAAAACGTCAGTGGGCATGAGCGCGCTGCGGGGAGAAGTGATTTTTCGGTGCATCGTCGGCGCTTCGTAGCTCAGGCCGAATGTTGTTTTCAACTATAACTGCAATTGCAACTGCAACCGGCGCGCGTTTTGTTCGATCGTAATTTTCTTCGAGTCCCGCGCTTTTTCCCGTTCCGAACTAATAACTGCGATACGCCGTTATTTGGGCGCGCAGACATATTTGATCTAAAACTTTACATTGTGCTTATTAATCGAGATTTTTTATTTATTTATTGCCGGCTTATATATCACGTCTCCGAAAAAAGTTCCAATCGTGAAAATGAATTAGAAATGTCACAAGCTTCTGCAGCGTGACCAGTCTTTCGATCGATAAAATGATCGTACACTGAAAGAAAAATATAGTTACTTTTGGACTCAATCATAATTTTATAATATTTCTAACAATAAATGTGATTAACTTAACTATATGCATCATTATGTTAACCATAATTATCATTAATTAAATTATGGTTGAGTCCAAAAGTAGCTATATTTTCCTTTCAGTGTAGTTTGTATCACACTATTAAAAACGTTACGTTCGTAATAACATTAACGATCTTTCTTCCGGCATTCTTCAATCAGCTATTTTTTAATTGTGATTTTTAAGTAAACTAACTTTTAGTCGTGATATTTTGTTCACGGAAATGCGATGTAAATCGCTGTCATATGTTCCAACGTTGCAACGCGACCCGAAACAGATCATTCGGAGGAGAGTCAATTCTGACGCTACATTTCTATCCTGAGCCGGATTTATTTGACGCTTTTTATTCGTGAAATTATGGCGCGCGATAGACGCGAGCCGCGTATCCGATTCTGGCGTGAGGGAAGATCTCTTTCACCGCGCGAGAAGCGTTCGCGCTCGCGTCATCGCGAGCGCGCGGCAGGATGGTCTCTCGTCGTCGTGTGTTGTGCTGTGTGGGTCGAGTCTCGGGGATCATTTCGGAAACCAGTTCCGAGCGGTCCACAGGTCGAAGCGCCTCGTTGTTAAGTCCCGCCGTGTGTGATCATCCAGCGAGGATTAATCCTTCCAGCGTGCTCGGAGTCACGGCGGAGCGATTCACGAAGCTCTACGTCTTCATTCTGTTTTTCGCGTTCGATCGTCTGCCGCGACGAATAGAGAAGCGGAGCTTTCCGCTTTTGCGTCGCGTTCCTCGGGAAATTATAAAACATCGGCTTCCGAGTGTTCGCGTCGCGTCGCGTTGAACTTATTTACGTGAAATATACCGATAGATTTTTCGAAAGATAGTGTAGCATAGTAGATAATTCCGACAAGTAAATGTTGCATCAGTAAATAGCAATAAAGTATCTTAATCAATGATATGTTATTAGGAAACATTATTTTTTATTGACGAGTTGAAATAAATAAAATTTATTTGTAAAAAAAATATTCTGTATTACAAAATAAAAAAAAAGTGCCTATGATTTAAAATAATATCGTAATATTCGCATTTCCTTCGCTATAAAAAACGTATTTACATTTTCAGTAATGTTCCTGATCGAATAATTAAGAATAAATCTGAGCGCGAGCAGCATAATTGAAAATATTCCCTGGAAATTAATACGCACGACGCGGACGCGGAAAGTTTATAAACTTCATGACAGCCGAGTCCATCCTATTGTACCAATTAGAACGTATTTCCATTGGAAGCGTGTACCGTGATTGGCCCACCGATGGAATGAACCTATCGAGAGATGGAACGACCCGGTTCTAGTCATGCAAATTTATTCCAATAATTACGTTTGTAGCTAACTCGCGGAATACCGCGGTACACAATTTTGATATTATTGACAGGTCGATGGGCGTCAGCCGTTTCTATTAAATGCGGGCGAGTCGGCGATACGTCTACGGCGAAAATGCGACGCGAGCGAACGGACGGACGAGTGTTAAACGGCGCCCGATAAAATGTCGATGGATTCTCTCTCCTCATTACGAAGTAATCGGGAATCTCCAGTCAATTGCGTTCACTTCACTTACGTACTTGATAAACGGCCAGACATTTGTTTTCGTTCGAACAACTTGCTGCGCTCGTGCTTACAATTTCAAAAATCATAACGAGCTCGAATCATTAGCATTTACATGCGCATAATGTCTTGTCCCTGCAATCACACGGTATAATGACATAATCTTTCGTTTGTCGATGGGATTTGTTTGAATCATATTTGATCGTCGATGCTGAAATAAGAGGCCATTCGCATAGGCATATGTAGGATTATTGCAAAAGTTTATACAAAATTTCAGCCAATATAGATGTATTTTCAGATACCTATTGGAGATAAAAGGGTTCATGTAATCATTTATTTTACTGAGAGAAAAATATAGTTACTTTTTATATAATTTCTAACGATAATTATGGTTAACATAATGATACATATAGTTAAGTTAATCATATTTCGTGTTAGAAATATTATAAAATTATGGTTGAGGCCGAAAGTAACTATATTTTTCTCCCAGTACTGTACTTGGTTTCAATTTTGAATTTTTCAGGAATAACGCTCGTTATAAAATTAGCTACAATGTAGCTGGAGCTAGCACACATCTTAAACTATAAAACTAAGTGTAATTCTTTGAACGTGGCTTTCGTGCACTACACTACCGTCATACGTATAACAATAAGATTTTAACTAGGCGGTTATATCTGCCGCATTTTTCCCAACGCGCAACGTACCGGTGTAGTACACGCTAAAAGCACAAGATCGTTTCAAGTGCTCCATGAGTTCCGCACGTGTACTAAAGTCTACTCCCTCACTTCCTACGTTATAGGGATTAAAGCTTCTAGCGCGGAAGAGGGTGGAAGCCACGTGGAACTAGCGCGCGGAATAGTTCTCTAAGTGCGGCCAGCTTTTCAAACTTTCATACCCCCTCGGAGCCTCAGTCATATTTTGTTCCCAGCTATTTTCCGCGCGAGACGAATCGTCTCGTAGATTATGCGTAGATTGTGGTCGTGTGTGTCACATTAGCCTTCATTAATCGTTCTCGTTACCGCAAAGAAACGTGGTTTGCATTCGATGCGTTAGATTGCTGACTAATCTACTTATTATCTCCATAAATTATAACTTCATTCCTCGTAATGTACACTGTCGACAAATCTCGAAACACAGCTCGAGAAAATAACCGTACAAACATAATGTTTATAAAAATGCAAGTTGAAGGATTTCTCACATTTGAAATTGAATGCAATTTTAATTCGGCTCATTTGCAGTGCAATCAACTTGCTGAGCTTTCATAGTCACGTTAAACATTTTCCAAGTCGACTTTTCGTCAATTTTAAATTAAAAATCTCAAATTTATTATGCTTTTTCCAACTAATATTTTTATTTTACTTTGCTACCTGTCAAAACGGAAGAGTGAAGGGGCGCAGATTGTTATTCTTTTTTATTCTCTGTTGGTTACTGTCGGATATATTTCGCAACGATGTAAAAGTCCAAACCTTTCTAGCGCAGGCTAGTTTTCCAACTTAACTCCGGAGCTATCACGAGCGATCAATGCTGGCAGAGGTACAACAATTTTTCGCGTGAAAGCGATCTTCACGTCGGCGGATTAAGATAAACGCGGAAAGGATTTATCGGTTCGCTGGAATGCATGACTTGCTTCTTGTGTCTTTGCCAGCATTGTTTCGCGCGCTGATTGTATATGCGAAACGAGCCTGATAACAACTCTTATACAAAACTGTATAGAAACCGAAGGGTGCTTCGAGAAAAGAAAAATTTCATTAATCGTAAATCCCGCGGACCTCGTCAAAGCAGCGGACGACCGATCAAAGAAATCTCCGCGGGGACGGCGATATTTTTCGCGTTAGCTCGTAAAACGAGCATCCCTGGCGGTACGGAGGAAAAAAAACGGGGCAGGATTTTATCGAACCCTTCACGCGGACGTGTCTATCGTCTTGCCGCGCGCTACCTGCGTCGCGTACGCGAGATTACACCCGCGCGAGTGCAAAGCTATTTTTTATGCAGCAGCAAGCTGCCGCGCAAGGTTTATTCTGGATTTGCAGGAGCTTTGCACTCGCTCGGAATCGATTACTCACGTCCTCGAGTTTGAGTAATTTTCGCGGATCTGTGTTTATATTCTTTCTCATGGTTAAATTGTATAGAAACGCAGCAACCAAAAAAATAAAAATACTCTCTTTCTTATTTCATTCTTATTTTTTAGAATAGGATTTTCTTAGAATCTGGAACGGATCTCTTAAAATAAATTTCTATTATTTCACATAAGCAAGTTACGATCGTGTAGAATCGATTCGCATTTAATCTTTTCGGAAGAGGATGGAAAAAAAAACAATCTAAAACGAATCTTTCAAGAGTCTTGCATACGCATGTTTCTCCAGTAAAAGACTAAGATTGTTAATTAACCAATATATTTTTATATGATTTTTTAAAATACAAACTGTAAGGAAATATCAGTTGTTAATTGTGTTAATCCGATTATTAATATTTTGTGCAAAAATATTCATAATAAATATAACATAAAATTTAATACTTATAAAATAGTTAAATGAAAATATTTAGACTTTTAAAGCACTTAAATAATATAAAGAAATAATATGATATATAAAATATCTTTAGTTTCCACAATATGTATATTAATATGTAAAAACAGTTTTCATTATTGGAGAATACATTATTTTCTACAATACATTAACATGAAATATATATACGTGACATAAACGATATTATGTGACTTCAAAACAATTCTCCGACGGATTCACAATTAAATCCCCCGAAAAAGTTTAATCCTCGTAGCGTTGGAGCGGCATGTGGAGGCGGCCGATCGACGGAATTCACGATCGAAGGACAGCGATTTCCACGTAGCGTCGTAAAACGGCGTCCCCGGGGCCACGTAGGAGGAAAAACACGGAAGAAGAAGAAGAAGAAGGGATTTATCGGGGTGAGGGGGAAACTGCCCCGCGTTTTGGGATGGATCGCTTTTGTGTGGTGTCGCTCTCCGTCCTTCTGTCCCTCTTTCTCTATCCCTTTGCGCGGAGGTATGGATTCCCACGGGACGTTGCGCACACACGATGCAACGTCGACACACGTATGCATGCGCGCACCCGCCGATACGCACAAAGGCGGAGGAACCTCCTATCCCTTGGGTTCCCACGTGTTTCCGACCGCAAGCCGCAGTTATAACGGCGCAGTCGCGAGTCGTCGACCAGGAGGACGACGCGAGCGAGCGAGCGAGCGAGCGAGCGAGCGAACGACGGCAGCGTTGCAGCGAACTGCCGCGCTCCTGCCGCTCCCGAGTTCGTCGTCCTGTACCAAGCGGGACGATCTCCTCCTGCAACGTGCCTTCCAGCGTGCGTTGTTCTCCCGGAAGCGACGTGAAACGTCTGCCACGACCTCGAGGTCGAGGAAGACGCCGATAGTCAGCGATTCACTTCTCTTCGTATATAAATTCCTTCCTCCTCTTCCGATTCGTTCTCGTTTACTTCGAGATCACTTTTTTCTTTTTATCAAAAAGTATTTGGTTCATACTAGAAGATAGTGTACGTTTGGTTGTGTAGATATTTGTTTGATATGAATTTGAGTCCTTTAATTCGATTTAACACACGAGGAATATTAAAATATTGAAATTTCCATTTGTTTCACTGTCGTTCATGAAGAATCTTTTAACGTTAATCTCTCTTGTTTACGAGATTAATTCATGAAATTATTAGAAAAAGATTTAAAAGATCTTCATAAAGATTTTAATATTTTTATCTGTTATGTCGTGCGTGAAAAGAAGTAAAGATACACTATTCTGAAATTTGCATACTCTATTTAATATGATTAATCGATGTTTAATTTGATCTTTGTGTATTTTCGCAATATACCGTGTATATTTGATAAATGGTTTCTTAACCCATTAATGAAATTTTAAAACTATCCTATATTTCGTCACCTTTGAATCTATGCATAAATGTCTTTGCTAATCGGGGTAATATTCCCACAACAAATTACCCTCTTTCTCTCTCCTGCATTCTCACGCACATGGATGTACGGGCACACGCAGGCACGTATCCACTCTCTTATTCTCCACGAGGTGACTTGAAATGACTCACTCTTGCCTCACATGGGTGAGTTCGCATGTATCGCGTGCCAGGCAAGGCCGTGTTTTTACGCCGACTCTCCTTTGCGCAAGCGAAACAGAGATAGAGCGAGAAAGGGAGGAAGAGAAGGAAAAGGGAGAGAGAGAGAGAGGATTGGTAAACGTTTGCACTTAGGACGCTTTTATACGGACATTCTATTTTTATTATCGCGTCTGCCGCGCGCGGAACATGTCGATTTTCGTGTTGGCCACGCGACGGGTACGAGGGATGCGCATTCGCGTAAAATAAACGTCGCGACGCTGCATCGGACGTTCGCCCGTGTCGAATTTATGACGATCGAGCGATCCTCGTCGTCGGTGGTTCTCGTTCAATCGTGTTCGAAACATTTCCTTGCTAGCTAAATTAATTCTGAAAACGGTTAACCGCTGCAAAAACTATTCGTAACGGCTTCTCTCTTGGAAAAAGAAAATAATTTCAAAAATAATACACTTCAAAATATATTCCAACGCAATTGTTTAATATATTGTTACATAGCTCTACATTGTTATGTAAATTTAGCTCTGTAAACTTGACATCCCAAAATACAAATTTTTACAAAATTGATATGGCATTTGAGTGTCCACAATTTATCCATATTTATCCATAAATAATCGTTTTTCGTCCATCATAAAAATTAAAAATCATCAAAATGTGAATATATTTCAGCTTGTTCAATCTGTTTTTACGCAACTATCAAAAGTACGTAAATTATTCTAAAATAGCAGCTATTAAAATATTCTTTGATACATATGTACGACAAATGATAGGTTGACGTTTATCGCAATCAGATATGTACTAAAAACAGGATATGTAGAAACAGTTTCTCATTTTCTGTAATATAATAGATTCGTTTATTTTCTTGCTATTGATATTATCGAAGATCTGTTTCTTTCTCTTCAATAATTTTTATGTCAGTGAGATAAACAATCTTTCATTAAAGGGATAATATTCTTGGCGATGTTTGACATAACGCGTTTTTGAGACTAAAAAAATTGATCAGTGGAGTGAATCACGCGTCCCCCATCCGTGCATTTATTACGTTTGACGTTACACTTGATCGACAGACAAGCGAGCCGAATTACATTTCATTGCGTTACATCTTGTCACGTGGTATAGAAGAGAATCGACGAAAACTATAGTTAATACCGCGGCCACGATAGATTTCATCCGAGGCGAGTAGCTCGGAGTAAGAGCAGCGATGAATAAACATTCACCTAACCCAATTCCGTATCCGGCGCATCTCACGCGCGTCGTGCGTGCGCACTTTCCAACCGCGTTCGATTCGCGATCTGCGGTGGTCGGACGGGAGAGTCTCGCGAAGCGATCTTATCGGTCCGCGTTACGCCGCCACCGGTATCGCGTGGTAATATCGCGACGAAGGAAACGCCACGGGACACTTGGACTCGCAGAGTAACGGAACATCCGGCCCGATCAGGCCGCCAGATTAAAAGCAAGCCCGCCGTCCCTCTGATCTTGACATTACGGTCGCTTGTCTGGGAATCTAGCACGTCGGAGGTAAAGAAGTCCAGCCGGAATGACGGCGAGCCGATCAATCCCGCATGCCGATCACATGCGGAATTATTATAGCTATTTTAACGACGCGTACGGTGGCACATTCCCTTCCCTTCGTTCTCTGATCTTAGTCTATTCCCTTCTTACGAAAGCTTTTTTTTTTAGAAGCATTTGTTATCTCTGAAAACGTGGTGGAAAATAGGCTGTTTTGAAATCACAGGTCGCGATAGCGGAGTGTTGATTACAGTTGGGTGACATACTTTAACATTTTGCGTCCACGTGTATCGACAACCATGTTAAGAATGTAAAGGTATTGTATTTTTCTACAATTCCTTCTTGTCTGACTCATCATTGAACTACTTTCCGCTAGTCGCTGCAATAATAATTAGAGAGCGATTAGTTTCATTAATGAAGAGAAAAATGTCAGTGCAAAATATCTATATTTTATATTACGGCACATTAATCATTTGTGTTTTGTTTATAGAGAAAATTGTAATAATATGTGAAATTTTTATAGTCGCTTAATGATGAAAATTATTGTTAACGCGTTTGCTGTCTTTTCTATCTTTAATTTAGCACCGCTGATTAATCATTTTTATGAATTATGTGAAAACTTAAATTACGAACTATCGAATATCATATTTTTTACTTGACGTATTAATGTTTAAGAATTATTTCGTAACTGGGAAAATTTTCATACATTTAGAAATCGGTATTATACACGACAATGTATACGCAAATATAACAGTCACATTCTTTTCCCATTTATTTCGTGAATGTAAAATATGGTCAATGAGAGAATTTATATACTTTCATCATTCTTTTTTGCCATACTTCAACTGCTTGCTTCAGTCCAAAATTAAAGTTTTGAGACGGCCGGCATGCAGACGAAGTCGAGACGAAAGAAACATTGCCAGGAATTCGAGGAATGTGGCTGTTTTGGTTGCAACGATAATTTGTTTGTAATTTAACATCGTGCCACGCTTGGCGTTGCATTCAATATCATACTTCCGCTTTTTATAATATTCTTTTATAAGTAAACACACGAGAGGAAAGTAAAAAAGAGAAAGATTAGAGATTTAAAAATCAATCGCATACAATTGCAAGTTTTCTCTCACATAAATATAGAAAAATGTAACGTGATTATGTGTCTTGTCTGTTACAGTTGAAAATTGTTAAATTATTATAAAATCGAATCATCGTCCTTCATTCAACGAGTTTGTCGCTAGGATGCGATACGATAGAGAAAATGCACAAGTAGCATGTTTGTTTATCCGCGAGGGGCAAAGGTGCAAACGGCACGTATATATTATGCTATAAATACATAGGAGTGGTATAAATGCGGAATAAATAAATGGTTGTGTCCCGGTATGAAATGCTACAATCTTTCGTTGTACCGAATGGAATGGCACCATGCATCGTTGCTATTCGGAAAACACCTGACCACCCACCAGACCTGCTAGACGTTTCCTAGAAGGTCGCATTCCTGGTTTCCTCGAAGCTGTTAGGCCATAGATTCTGCTTCAACGTAAACCACGAATACTTTGGTAATTTAAAAAGTTTCATAAATAATCTTTTTAATCTAAAAAAAAGCTCTTGATTCATTGCAGCTGATTAATATTACCGAATCGCAAAGTGAAGGAGACCAGTCTCAGGTTATTAATAAAAAAATATAAAATTATTTAATATAAAAATATTTATCATTAAAAAATCGAGTGTAAAGATATGAATCGAACAACGTAGTTTTGGTACTATACGCGTAGCGATTTATTCAGGAAGCAATATTTAACTTTAAAGGACTACAAATGTCCGCAGTTGTAGAGAAAGAGGGAACACGTTGGCGGAACACAGGAGTTTTTACGCGAATCTGTGTCGAGCAGCAGTGCGACGGTGGTGGAGCTTTACTCCACTGTGCGCTTGCCGGGTGATTCGCCCTCGAATCGAATTCAAATTACATTCCCTCCATCTCCCTCTGCGGAAGCTCTTTGCGGTCATGGGACACCGCCCTATGGTAGTACGATTATATTGTACGGTCCGCTAAAAGCGGCTAGAAGCCGGACCGCTCGTCCGAAAAATGTCCGCGTTATTGCCGCAATATAAACGATTGGTGTAAACAAGGGCGGACACTATTAACAAAGCCCCCACATGAAGCAGTGATAAGTGATACATCGCAATCTATCAAAACTGCACATCTCGGTTATGAGTAATACGTTTCGGTTAATATGCGTTTCTAATGTTGGTTTCTAAAACCAACGTTCTCTATTTCTCATATTCCACGAGGTATACCAGATACCTTCCGCAAAAATTCCGCAAGATATCCGATAATTGGATTCAGCGCGTTGCCTGAACGATGTATGTACGAAACTGTCGCATCTCGATTACCATTTGACAAATGACACATTCATCGTAATTTTGGATATCATGAAAAATTTCTCAATATGCTCCTTTACGAGGTCTGCAAAGTTGGTAAATCCCGAGATGTAAATTTTTACAAAATTGATATAACATTTTATTGTCCACAATTTGTCCACATTTATGCATAAATAATCGTTTTTACGGACAAATATGGATAAATAGAGTCTACATGGCATATATGGCCATTGGAATCCGATATATAATTCAAAAGAAACGCATTTAGGGATGTTCATGATAAAATTTGTTCAATTTTTTAGTTTTTAATTTTTTACGAAGTGAAACGATTATTTATAACAAATGTGGATAAATGATGGACAATCGGAATCCATATATAATTTAAAAAAAGACGTATTTAGTAGTGCTAAAGGTGAATTTGATTATTTTTAATTTTTTTTTACAAGATGAACAAAGAATTATGTATGAATAAATGTGAAAACATTGTGGACAATCAAACACTATATCAATTTTGTAAAAATTTGCATTTTAGGATGTCAACTTTACAAATCCTTTAACAAGTATGTATAGATACTCTGTGTTCTTCGCATAATCAGTTCTTCGCGAAAGCACGCGAGTTCGTTGATTCTCTCGTCGTTTTCATGGATTTCTTACGATTAACGCTAATGTCTATACGTGTTTCGCGTATCAAGAATGGTTTAAGTGTTATTACGTCTTATGCCTCGCGGCGATTAAGATGCCGCGATTACCTCAAGGATCGGACGTCGATCACGGCTACCAAGATGACGCGACCTCGCGGGAGGAGAGCGATTCGTTTATGCGGTATTAATCAACGGATCTCGCCCGCCTCTCTTTTTCCGCGAGTGCTCTTTTGCGGTCACGGGACACCCCGGGGTACCCCGGAGAAGAGCCAGCCGGCTACGCGGTGCGGTCCGGTCCGTTAACGAGTAGTTACGCCCCGGATCCTCTCTTTCTCTCGCTCTCTCTCTCTTCCTCTTTCTCTCATTCCCCTCTCTCGCGGTTCTTCTCGGCGCACCGGAGCGGCGGCACTGGTATGGCGTTCCGTATAGGAGGTTTACCTATATTTAGCCCGATAAAAATACCATCGCGCCTCCCGCATGTCGGCCTCCCGGCCCGCCATTCCCGATTTAAACTTATACCGACGACTGCGAGACCGAGAGAGGAAGAGAGAACGCGAGTCTCAGCTCCTTGGCTCGTGCCTTGCCGACCGTAAATCCACGAAACAAATCGGTGCAGCCGTGACAAAAGGCCTAAATGCCCGTGGCGACTGGCTGATAGCTGTCTAAACCTTTCCCGGATGGATTCGCGAATAGGCTGAGAGACGCTTTTTGTCGAATCCTGTGATTGAGTAGCGACAACGACGGAAAAAATCAATTAAACAGACATCTTTCTATAGATTATCCATAAACAAATCTGTATTCTCTACAACTTTTCTCTCAATAATTTATGCAATCTTCTGTAATTTAGGTTTATTGTACTTGTAACTTGAAAAAAATAATTAGTCAACAAACATTTTCTCGACATAAATATTCTTCTCAAGCGTGAAAACTGATTTTCACGCGAAATATTTTACACTGGCATACGTATAGTTTTTGGAATTACGTGTAGGAGTGTATTCATTTCTATCAATCCATTTCCCGGTGGAGCCATCGGGCGATAAACTGGCTCGAGATAAACCGGGACGCCGTGTCTCGGAGGATAAAGATACCGTTATATTTTCAGAAACGTCACGGGTGAAAGATTGCTATTTACCATTTTCTTGACTGGAATTTAGTATCAACTTCGACTGTACGTTCGAATTGGCTCGTGCCGCGACATTGTAAATCCGCGGAGAAAGACAGATTATTGTCCCCGTAATAAAATACCCAAACAGACTCTGATGTAACGTTTAACAAACACGATCGACGTCATTAATCTCTCGCGCACGAGACAAAAGCTCCGTAATTTCGCGGTGAAATCGTCAGACGCCGCACCCGCGCTTGTCCGTTTAAGTTCAGTCGCAATTACAACGTATCGATTATTTTACACGGCGTGAAGAATAAGTGCAACACGATTGAGAGACGTCTCTGTCGGAGACAATCGCCTACGCGTCAGCCACGCGTTTCGTGCTGTTGATCGATTTATCGGAGTCTCGAATTAGACATCGATCGTCGACGTTTTCTTGCCGTAGAGACAACCGTAAAATCGTGAAACAGATCGCCGCGAGATAAGCGCCGTGAAACGGCAATTGTCGGTCTGTCACACACAATGCTTTGTAAATATTCATTCGTACACGCGTATATTTTCGGGAAATCCCCAGTCACTGGCAGGGAGATCGACGAGTCCTTATTAAGTCGGTACAAATCTCTCCAGCGCGGAAACGTAATGCGCTGCCATTTCGTTGATTCAAATTTACAGAGAGACGATAGCGGAATATTCCCGAGTCATCTTGGCGCGTGCCGCGTCGACCGTAAATCCACGAAACAAATCGGTGCTTCCACGACGAACAAGGGCTAAAGACCTTGGCGACTTATCGTGGGAAGCGAAAGATTTCCGGAGCTCTATAAGGAACAAATTGTAATTTAATAGAGAGTAATTTCATATTCCTGGAATGTATGTAGAATTCTCCTCTCAAGGTATGTGAAGAAAAAAAAAGCAGAGGAATAATAAATATAATAAGGAAACTATCATTGAAAAACTTGATTAGTGAGTAAATTATTGGTTACGTATAATTAGCATACGCAATAATGAATGTATATTTACACAAGTATTAAGGATAAAGAGAGAGGGAAGAGAGACTTTAATTGGTGGACGTCGATCCACGGTTGATCGCAACCACGAATCGAAATGATAATAATATATTTTATGTCATTATCTAGAAATAATTACACGTCGGTAACTTCTATTAGCGAAATTAATGGAACAATTGGCGTATTCTGCGGCCACTATCGCATCAGAAATCGATTATCGAAATACTAAAGTATTTCGTATCAATTATAATTAAAATGAGGCTATTTACGGCTTCCATCTCGTAGCCAGAATAAATGAGCATTACCATCTACCAAAATATTGTGCATGTAAAAATGTGTGGTTTTTTTTTATAAATATAAATTTCTTGTAATATTTAAGCGTGTAGAAATATTTGTTACATTTTTATATTTATTAAGATATCTCTCGCGTTATGTATTATTAGTTAACATCGATTAATTCTCCGGAGAAAAAAATCAAACCTTCTCATTAATCCATCTTTTCTTTAAATATTAGGAACGCTGATATATTTTGAAACAAGAATCGCAACACAGCTTTTTATTGAACTAAATTAGTGCGAAAACTCGTAAAGATACCGTGAATTACTCTCGTTCGCGTGGAGATCGCGCGTCGCCGCGCAAATGCGTCTCCGGTGGTCCGAGTTGCGCAATGATAACGACGACAAAGACTCCGGCGACACAACAGCGCGATAATGACGGTAATGAGCGATGCTCTCTTCCGCGGAGCAAGCGACAGGATCGTCCACAATCTCGTCTTTCACGTTTAGACTCGATTAATCGGCGAACTTAGATCGATTCAGCGTATTTTCTCAGGCACCTCGTAATCCGGACGGGTAGTACAGGAATATGTCGCGTACGTTATTTTGTTATACGTACGTCAGTTTTACGCGTGCCCAAAACTCCTTCCGCAATGCCACGTGGGAAAAGAGAAATTTCACACGTACACGTAACAACGCCGCTGTGTAACGTCCGTGCGCGCCCGCTACTCCGATCTGCGCTGTCGTGTATTGCGTAAACGAATGATTGACGTGCCGCTGTTTACGCCGACATTTCGCCGTCCGCACCTATGCTACCATATGACAGACGTAATGAGCCCCTACGCTCTCAACCGAGAACCAGTCACGGAACATGATCGAGATTTCCAGCTACCGAGTCGAGTCTTCCTTCCCCTTCACGTAACATTCCGATAAATTCGCGATATATCGTGAAAAGAGAAATTCTCATTACTATTTAACATATATATATTATATTAAATTGCCAAATCGGTGTTATACTATTCGTAATTTTATGTAATTTTTGTAGCTTTAATGCCTTATTTCTATCAATGTAGATTAACTTCAATCTTGGATCAACTTACTTTTTATCTTTCTCTAATTCTAAGAATCGGAAAAAAATTCAAGATAAGTTAAACCGAGATTGAAGTTAATCTACATTGGTAGAAATAAACATAAGTTAATAAGTATAATAAGTTGCAGGTGTATATATATATATTGCGATGTGATTACTCGGGTATAATTTAGCGACTCCGGACTTTTTTGTATCGTGTCTCGTAATCGCGTTGTACTCGTGGCAAGGTGCGTGTGAACGGCTTACGTGTGCGTGGCTGACACACTCGCGCATATAGCGAAACTCGAGATTTCTGTTGGAGGATTGCGTAAACGATTGACTGACGTCTTAGGAACGGTGTTTTCTAAAGCTGTCGGTGGCCTGTAGCGACGTTACACCACGGTGAACGTCTGCTCGTGTACAGCTTCATACATAATTTTGCGCGCGCGCGTTTGTACGCGTGCTGTTTACGCATTCGTGCATGTGTGCGTGCGTGTGTGTGAGTACGCGCGCGTCATCATTGCCGATAAGCGTAGCGCTCGAAAACTTTACCTATTTTTCAGCGCGGCGCGCACAAGTTGCTTCGATTCGTTTGGCTCGATTCGGTTAAGTACGATCCCGTCGTGCGAGTTCCGTCAGGCGTACATTCTCATGTTGGCTGAATTAGTCAGAATTGAATTAATTCATAACTCCTAACTGTCCGTGATTCGATTACATTTCTCGGTTGCGTCACATTTCGATTTATCGAGATCATATGTCATCTAGAGTACGAGCATGACGAGTAGAGTAGCTCGAAAAATTCACGTATCCGTAAAATATCGACTTATATAATATAGACTTATATATGTGTAGAAAAATCTGGTTTTTTTTTCTCTATCGATATCGATATTTGCAATGGAAAGCTACAGAATGAAAATTAAGGATGTTCTGTTTTTTAAATATTTCCAAATGTCATACTTTTTGCAAAATCTCTGCAGATCATTTGTGATAGTTTGCGAAGTAAATTTGGTCGCATATCTTCACGTTACAATGATATAATGTCGCAATTTATAATTCGTTACATAAATACGTTACATTTTAAGTAAGTTTGAAAATTTGTTAGAAGACTTTTGACATCGTTCTTCTCGCTCACTTCAACAAAGAAAAAAGGTTGCCTTTTTACGCGCAATGAAAATAAGATTGCTGTGAAAGCGGTCGCGTGACTCGGCCGTTGGATTTTATTGCGGAGGGGGGAAAAAAAAAAATCTGTCGCTCGATGACGATTGCGTATAACTCTCGACGTCGGGATTTAATTGAGCGAACGAATCCGCGACGTTCGGGAATGTGAAAGTATCCCTTATGCTCTAAGACGATCGCGGATGAGTCGCATAACGCTCACTGCTCGCCGCTGTAAAATTTTCAAGCATTCATCACAGTCGACCCATCTCGCGGTACAAAGGAGTGAGAGATGACCGCGAGGAGGGAAAGCGAGAGAAGGAGGGAAAAAGAGAGAATGCGCGTAGCTTATCTTAGCATCACGTACGCATCGGCGTGTTGTGCGTATATCGAGGATTACGGGTGTATGGGTGGAGTACCGGCGAACCGCGTATATATACAGGGATTATTTTTAGATCCGCCTCGCGTTCCGGCCGACGATTATTCCTCGCTAAATCATAACTTTCGCTACGCGATCTCGTACAGCTCGTACAAGCTGGTCCAAATAAATCGCCCCGCAAACCGGTGCTCTTCGATGTACTTTCAGGGACAGTGCCCCTTTCGTTTCGGCTTTTAATTGCCGGCAAACAAGCAAGAGTAAATAGCAGCCTCTTAAGCACGAGAAGTTTTCTAATTAATTGAAATTTTCAGTTAATTGAATTTAATGCCTTAATTGACAATTCATATTTTAATGTCGGAGAGAAAGCGAGGTAGAGCGTATATATGTATATGTATTTTGTTAAAGTAATAATAAATTATCGAATTAAATTTAATTTTCAATTAAATACAAATTTGCGGTTCCTTTCTCTTTCCGTCTCTCAACCAACAGCTCGTACGTTACGGACAATGGAATGTTGTTTCGTTGTAAAATGTCAAAAGTTACTCTTCTGCGTTTCTTATTTATCTTATCGAATTTCTTTCTTTCAGCCTCTCTTAGCCTGTCTCACAGAGATATCTGACCTTGTGTGTTTGGTTTTTATCGCTCGAACACACTCGACGTAACTCGAATCAGGTGCGAAATACGCGCAGCAGATCTTTTTCTTACGCGCTTCCCGAATCACGACGTCATTTCCGCGTGTGTATGCATCAACGGGGTGACCGAGTGGAGGGAAGCCGAGTGGTGTCGCACCTGCTACACACGTGTTCGTGAAAGGCACGTGCCTCTTGGCGCAGCGTCTCGGCTGCGTCTCATGTTCCAACGGTGTCGGGTGAGGCGGCGCTCTTGTTGTTCACTTTATCATCGAGATCTCGGCGGAATTAATCGCGAGACACGATTATTCGATCGCGATCAACGCACGAGCATTCTTGAGTATCTGTTACACCGTGTTACATCGAATCTGTTCGAAACGTTTAATTTTGCCTGAAAGAACATATGAGTTTAAAGTGAAGAGGCTGTCAAGCTTAATTTTAAGAACAGTGAGTTTTTTGAAAATAATACATTTTTTATAATAAGCGATTTTTTAATATAATAATATATGTATATCTATTACTATTTTTTTTTCAGAATTATCGTTATTTTTATGGAATCGCTACATTGTGAGTGTAATGAAAATTGGAAATTAAGCACATTCCTTGATAATTCTATAAAAATCTCTAACCAGTTATACGAGAGTGAAATGTTAAAATAAAAAATGATCAAGAAAGTATTTTATAAAATTATAGGCAATTCTCTGATAAAATATTTTAATTTCTTACTTACACTAACATAGCCAATCATTTTATAGACTCGGCACAGATTTTATTGAATTAAATACTTTTATCGCATCGATTACTCTTAAAGTTTATTCGCATGCCTTTCTTACACGTGCGATAGTAATAATCATAGTCTTTTATCTTCATGCTAATCACGCTGGCATAATATATACTAAACTGTTCACAAGTATTATAATATCAATGAAAAAAGCCAGTTAAGAGAATTGTTTTCCGCGCAAGATCTTCCGTATGAAGTAATCGAACCGAGAAGAGATCTTCGAGCCCCGGCCTCTTTGATCGGCGCTCGTTTCCGCCCGGAGAGAGAAACGATCGGCGCTCAGCGGTCACGAGCCGCGATCGATAAATCAGCCGCGACGACGTTTACAAGTCCCGCGCGAAATCTCTTTCGCTGCCGATCCCGTACGCATTCTCACGGCGCGCACGTGGCACGCGCGGCGCCCACGTGGCACGCGTACGCGCGAGCGCGATATCACGGCGCTCTTTCCCTTTCGTCTGATCTGCCAGGAGACGACACCTTGTCTCGCCTTAACGGCGGATCGCGCTTCTTCACGCCTGTCATGTCTCGCTCACGGGCGCGTATAATGTAAAGCAGCCAGCCCTCTATCGTTCTCGGGCGATTCTACGTTTTTTAGCCTCCGATTTCTCGCGATCGTCACTCTCGAGAATCGACGACGACTGTGACGACGGTATGGCAGTGACCTTCTTTCTCACTCTTCTTCCCTCTCGCTCTTTCTTTCTCGCGTTGAGCGCCGTTGGCTAGATTCCGCTCTCGTCCACCTCCTCGCCTTTTTTCTCGTACACCTTCTTGCGTCGTACCTCGCGGCCGTTCCTATTACCTGAGGACACGTGTCGGCCGATCTTCTTCTGGATGGCGACGCGCACGGAATAAGGAAGGCTTTCTTGCGAAACCGAAGAGGATAATGAGGCGCGACGAGCCGCCAATCGTTCGATGTGATTTTACCGGAGGTGTGTGTCGATTGTAAAACCATGCTCTTCTCTTATATTCGTCATTGAATGCAGGTTGTCTGGATTCTGATGTCATGTCGACATTAAGACACATTCTTGATATAAAATGAGCGAAATTTGTACTGATGTTAGATAATCACCATCACTAAATTCATGGTACTTCCACTTTTATCGTGTGACATTATATATATATATATATATATTTTAAAAACCTAGATTTTGAAAGGTCTGTGAAGAGCTGGAAACCTGAAATGCGAATTCAACCTTCTAAAGAATATAAAAAAAATTTATTTGACTGTCCCCCGCCCTTACCTTCAATTTTAATAAGCCATTTAAGACTGCACAAAAAATGTATATAAAGAAAAATGGAAAAACTCTTCACATTTTATTTTGTATTGTTATCCAATGCAGTCAGGACTTTTCTTGGAAAAGTTTAATCTTTCTACAAAGAGAATGGGATACAACGGAGGACAGCAGATAAAAGAAGTGTCGCACTCTAAATTCTAGGTACTCTAATACCTATTGTATCGTATCTCTAAAGGACAGGGACAGATATCTAGAAGAAAAGAGAGAAAGTATTCTAGAATTTTATGATTATCAGTTTGGATCAAGAGAGATATTGTGCAAGTATTCAGTTTAAGCTCCATTGGAATGAAACATGATTAAAATAAAATTATTAAAATTTATTTCAGTTTTTAATGTTATCTTATTTATTGTGGATTTTTTCAATTAAAAAATAATTTTATGTATTTTGAGAATCAAATACACGAAATATATGAATTTAGAAATTTACTGTAGCAAATAGAGATTATTTAACTTATTTAGGACGGTACGGATGTCTTAAGAAATTTCAGCACAAGTGAATACTCACTGTTTGTTATGCAAAGTAACCGGAAGTCTCTCCATTGTATTTTTCAGCAGGAATATCTATCGCTGCATTATATTTAAGTTCATACAACAGCACGTGCTTCTTAGGAATAAGGAATGTAAAATAATGTATCTAAACATCCTTTCCATTAGAATTAAACATGAGATTCTTCCTTTTTAGAATTTCAATTTGGATTTATTTCACATGATTGTATTCTCTTCAAAGAAATTTAACTCTTGAACGGTCGCGACTCCACGTCGTAATTTTGTGGACATTATTTTCGTCGAAACAGTGCCTATGAAATTTTCTCAAATAAATTTTTCATACGTCTACTTTTGCATTGGTCGAATGTAAAAATTACAATGTTAATTCGTCGAAGATATTCGTTTAAGTTATGATTTCATCGGCAAAGCGAAATGTTAAATCGAACAGTTTCCGATGGCGCCAATGCGCCCGCTCCAGAATGAAGGGTCATAATGAATTTCTTTAGACAATTCCTTTAAACTCACCGTGTACTTTTTTATCAGAGACACCCAATAATTGCGCGTCAAAGCGATACTATACGGAATTGTCGGAATTAATGGAGCACCCTGGGCAGGCGGGATTGGTAACAGCTGCGACGGAAATCATTCTCTCTCTTCCCGACCTTTTTTTTCCATTCCACATCCCCCGATTTTCACCCTCGAAGTTTCCGGCAGACGACTGATAGAGACATCGGTCTTGGACCGCGCGAGACAAAACGTCGGTTTCTAAAATTGGTCTCATGCGCGCCATGCACGACCTATGTTTACACGGATCATCGGGAGAGAGGGAGGCTGGGCGGTAGGGTTAAGGGGGAGTGCGGAGAAGAAAAGGAAAGCGGCGAAGGAACGACTTCCATAGCCTGGACGCGGTTTGGGAAACCGGCGAAAAAGGGAAGAGTAGAAACGGAGGAGAAGGTAATGGAAGAGGCTGAAGAGAGGAAGGGGGTATCGGCTAATTTCATCCTCGCACGTGCGTACGACGGACGCCCAGCAGCGACGGCGGAGGCCAACAAGCAAGCAAGCAAGCAAGCAAGCGAGCGAGCAAGCAAGCTCCTTACGCAATGCGCACGCACGCGCATGGATGATCCTAAAATTCACGCGTGGCGACACGCGATTTTGCACGTGTGTGTGTGGGATGTACTGCCCAATGGAAGGCGATGGTTAACCGATCATCATTAATAATAGAACCGACCGGCCGAAATCATGCCGCTCCGGCGCGTCGCGGTTCTCCGCGTTTGAAGGTTTTTAACCATCCGCGAACGCGTCTGTCGCGCCGTCGATCCACGACGACACCCCTGATCGGGCTGAGCACCTCATTAATTTCGCATCGGTTTCCACAGTATAGGATATGTATGTGTGTGTGTGCGTGTATATATATATATATATATATATATATATANATATAAAATATATATATGTGTACATGTACATACATACAAGGTATATAGGAAGCGAGACGAATACAGGAATAGAAAGACTTTGAAAGCTCGATCTTTCTGCCATTGTAACGATGGCATTGCCACTGTTATCAGTGCAGGGGTAACTTGTTCGAGACAAAGAAGAAAGGGTAAAAGTACCCTTTGACGATACATCGAACGTGAGAGCGAATGAAAAAGGATTGCCGAGTACGGGGAAAGTTACACTTGCGTGTATAAGGCGTCTTATAACTACTAATGACAGATTCTTTGGCATTTTGAAGTCAATTTTTTCATCGCGAATATGTCGAAAAAGGTTATCATCTATTGCAATCTCCCAACCCTTTTTTGCATATATTTTTGTAATAAAGTCTTAAATAAAATTTTATTAAAACTTTGCCGAAAATTACCTAAATAATACAGAATTTGTTATTCGATCTCCATTAAAGTTTGAGAAAAACTTTTTTTCAAATCATTTATAACTCGAAAGTTGTTTGATGTTTCGACATTTCTCATTATAAAGAGATCCTATGGGATCTATGGGACACCCTATATACAAACGGAATGCCAACGAAGGGCAGAGAGATCCTGCAAGAGCGAAGTTATGGAAGCGCCTCGAGGCGTACTGCGCGAGAACAGACGAAGGGATGGTGATGTTGGGAGAGAGAAGTACCTCCACCGTCTCTTCCTCCCTCCCTCATGTGATACATGCGAGAGAATATCGTGTCCTCAACCGTTGCATTGCCGGCGACATTGTGTAATGATACCCTCGAACGATAATCGGTTTTTGGCTTGGTTGAACTTGCTCTGGCATAAATTAAAAATCATCGGATAAAATGTAGAAGTGAACAACTATATAATTTTTTTTATTTGTTATATATTTCTTGTTATTTCCAGTTTTTCGTCTGTTACTTTCATTTCAGTTGTGCCATTTTGGTTGCAATTCATCTCTAATTTATCTCTTTTGTCTATCGTTCAACTGAGAAGAAACGACGGTAAATTTAGCTAAATCTCCAGTCGAATATTTTCGAGTTTAGATGTATTTCATGCTTCCTTTCCATTTCGACGATGAAACTAAATTAACTTAATAAAATTGCCTCATGGCTTTGGCGTCGTATCGTATTTCGACGATACGTCGACCAGTAACAACTGCTTGCGTCTTGCGTCACTGATCGCCGCGGATGTTCTCGATTTCTAGTTTCGTCGTCTGTGGATTGTTGATCTTGGCTGCAGTTTGCAAATTCGGCGTCCGAGCGTGAGTTTGTGTCGCGATCGTTCCGCGATCTGTTTATCTATCCTCGAGAGTAACGCGCGCCGTGCGGTATCACGAGGATAACGAATAGTGAGTTATCTAACGGTGCCATCGGAGAAGCGGGCGAAGCCGCGGAAACTCGGTGAGCCGCAATTGTGCGTAGAACAAATATAGATGCTTGCAGCGAAGTGTAGTTTTTGCAATAGTAACTTACATTCGCATCGTATCGTCAACATATCTACGCTCTGCCGCTCTTCCGCTCTCGAATTATATTACCCTTTCAGAAATAGTCGCCGATCTGCCGTTTGGTCTCTCTCTTGAGATGATCCATCTTTTCATCTTATTGCATCGGAAAGCAATAAAGGTTAGTTTGAAAGTTATGCAGTCGATAGGATATCATATCGTGGTATTAAATTCTTGCTTGCGTACTATGTATATAATAAATTTCCATTCGTATTTATATATATATATATAAATACGAATGGAAATTTATTATATACATAGTACGCAAGCAAGAATTTACTAATATATACAGGGTGTCCTAAAACTTCCGGATATCCTCTTAATGGCAGATTCCTTAGAAAATTTCAAGACGAAAATCCTAATACAAAAATGTCGAGGGTACAATAGTTTTTAAATGGGAAGCGATTATATTTTACGAATGATAGGGCTGAAATTTCGCGCGCTCAGGCACGGCGAAATAACAAATGCTAAAAGTGCTCCTGTGAACATAAGGAACATTTTTAGCACTTGTTATTTCGCCGTGCCTGAGCGCGCGAAATTTCAGCCCTGTCATTCGTAAAATATAATCGCTTCCCATTTAAAAACTATTGTACCCTCGACATTTTTGTATTAGACTTTTCGTCTTGAAATTTTCTAAAGAATCTGTCATTAAGAGGATATCCGGGAGTTTTAGGACACCCTGTATATATATATACTACTAGAGCTGTACTAAATATGTAACTGTCGAAAAGCATACTGTTTGTCATATCGTGTCGTCTGAAGAAAATCGATCGAGCGATCAAATCATTTTTTACATCGCGTTAACACGCAAGTCGCATGTATACATGCATGAAAAATATTGTGGATTCTAAAGTTTCGAAAATGCGCGATGATAGTTTCGCATTTTACAAATTAGCGTAATTAAAAGTTTATTAATAGTAATTTAGATTTCTGTTAAGTATCTCAAAATAAGGAATAAAAAATGTAGCCGAATAATTCACAAGCCGCTTACTTTCGCGGATTTACACTTTTTAATTTTCTAATCGAGCACGGTGTTTTAATTTTTCCGGCGACCTCTGAAAAAATTGTTCTAAACGCCGGCAAATTGTCCGAGCATCCCACGACGCGTCCGCTTTGCATCGGCTTATCCGAGTTAAGCCGTCGGAGATGTAGCTCTCGGAGACTCTCGGTTTTGCGCTTTAAGTGCCGTAGGCAAGGCCTTGCCCTCTTTAAGGCAATTAATGACTCAATCGGGATCAGACTGATTGAGCCTTTATAAGGGCCCGCTGGGGTAAGCGCGCGCGGCGCGTAGCTGGACTTGGCGATGCGCAGAATGCACTTGGCCGGCCGCATTTATTAACGTGGCGGCGACGACGGCGGTGGCGGTGGTGCATGAACCCAATTAAGGACGACAGAGAGTGTGGCTGAGGAAGCCGGGGATTCCTCGTCGTCATCGCGTGCCGCCGCGCTCACTTTTAAGCAGACTAGATAGACGATACCGAGAGCGCGCGCGCCGCGATTTTCCTCGCGATCGCGTCAAAAGTCACGAATCGCGTCCGGACGGCGCGCGGCGAAAACGGTTGCTTTTGGTGCCAACCTTCCCGTCCTTCGTCCCGAATTACCGCGCCAAGAATAGCGGGGCGCACAATAGCGAGGCGCGCTAACCCGTGCCGCGTACGCGAAATTTCAACTTTGTTATTTTCACGTTGGTGCATTAACGTTAGACCCGCACCGGCCGCGTCGGCCCGCCGCCGAATATCCGGGTCAGGATGTATATTAAGACGAGTGTTTTATGCATAATTATATATATATATATAGCGTAATGGTAACCGACGCCGGTCGCTTTTTGATATTAACTTAATCGCGGACCCTTATAAATTGTCTAAATCCGTTGAACGCCGGCGATCTTTCCGACGCCAGTTGCCTCGCACGCAGACGTCGCGAGGAGCTAAAACCGGGGATTGGAACCGATTTAATTTCGGCAAGTTCGCATTTTCGACGCTGCGGTGAATTCCACGCTCACGTCCGCGACAATGGAATCGGAATACTTAGCGTAAAGCTCGCTTTCCTGTATCTACGCGGGCAATTGTATCTGTACGGAAATTGAACTCGATGAAAATTGTTCTCCTTGTCTCTCGAGAGCTCCGTCTTTTATCAGCAACAATGAGGAGGATCGTATTCTGAGTAAGACGTGTCATGCGCCTCGCGACAATTTTTTGAAGTCACGTTTCGGTGAGTCGGCGCGTTCGCGGAGGGACAGACGACGAGATTAAAACGGCAATAGAATGATTCACCTCCGCACCGTTGGAACGTTTTAGCGAAGACGCAAGAGCGCGTCTCTCGCTCTGGCACCGGCTCGTCTTTTCTCGATAGTTTAGGCCAAAATGTTCACGTGTCGCGCGTGTTGACTAGCTCGTCGGCTCGAGCGCGCGAAGACGCATTCGCGTGGTTTCCCTGCTCGCGTCCGTCCGCCCGCTCGTCAAAAGCAAGTGACGTTAATGTGCAATAAATTAGCAGCCTCCCACGCACACATGGCGCGCGGTCCGAGCGTACGCGACGACTTTGTCGCGTATGTACGCGTTCCGCGGCGTGTGCCTCGCAACTTCGTGGAAAAAGTCGCGGGAATACTGTGCGCGTTCTCTCTCTCTCTCTCTTTCTCTCTCTCTCTTTTTTCTCTCTTTCTCTCTATGCGGTCGATGTTCGTTTTATTATTCCTTCGTGCCAGAAAGACGTATCCCGGCTCTCTGTGGAATTGTGAGATGCATCTCTGGTGTGACGGTCGACCCGTTTTCGAATCGATCTGTCATTAGCGACGTGCCACAAAATTTTACCGGAACATCGGAGTTCTCGATAAAAATCTCGGCTATGAGACGACGAGTGATGACGATTGGAATTAATAAAATTTGACGATTCGAATTAATAAAATTAACTTCGCCGAGCGCACGTGGTTCGAATTATCTAATAGTAACGATGCGTCATCGCCGTTCCGCACGGTCGTCGTCGGATGAAGTCAGAATGTATCACGGCCACGTGTTATATATGAATATGCACAAATCACGGTATATTAATGGAACGAGTTTCTCCGTTATGAATTAGACACGCAAACTATATTCAACGTATTTTATACGCGCGCTATCGTAATATTTCGGATAAATTCACATCTCGTCGCCGCACACGCTTCGTCAAGTACGAAGAACATCTGGATGCAACATGCGATCGCTGCGTACAATCGATCGCAAATTAATCTGTGAATAATCGCGCTCTTAAAAAATAATAACGTTGGCCACTATTATGACGATGTTTTCATTGAATTTGTATTGACAGCCGCTCTTGAACGTTTCTTCAACAGCCCCCACGTTTGGTGGAACGCCGAAGTTCGGAGCCGCGTGAATCCTAATCCCTCGCAATATCGTCGGCCGATAATTATTTTATCAATAATAGAACGACGCGGTACGCGCAATTATCGCGCGTACGTACGCGGTAATCATGCCGCGCGGAACCGCGTAAATTTATTCGCGAATCAATCTCGGCGGTTGATTGGCTGCGTCTAAATCGTCGAGGATAGCCGAATAAACACCGGAGGAGGTGGTTTATCGGCGTAAAGCCGACGGGCCCGCCTACCATAAACCGGTATAAGCCTTCCAGCCCCGTGGACAACGATGGACCGTGACACCACGGATTTATCGCGCCGTCATTTCCGTGTAAACAGCCGCTAACGCGCCGGTAATAAGAGAGACGCTGCCGCGGCGATGCCTTTCGTTTTGCGTTTCCTTTGTCGCGCGGGTTACTACCTTGCGACGATAAATTACCCGCGTCGTTTTAATCGCGCGATATGTCGCGTGCGCGCCGAATGGTTCCGCACCGCGTAATCGCGTCGTTTCTGTTTGAACGACGAGCCTTGAGTATAGATTTAAGCCGCGTGACTATCCGCGACACGCGTTTATTAATTCTACGGCTGCCGTTGGCCGCTCAAATATGTATGCTCAACTCAAATCAACCTCTCTGATTTCTTTTTTTTTTTTTTACTATGATACACTGAAAAAAATTCTGGTTGAAAACGGACGACTCAGAAAAATCTAAAAGGATTGATTAAATTTTGATTATTACAATAGGAATTTTTAGTTGTTATAAGTTATAAAGCATTGAGTTCTATTATAATAACCAGAATTTCTATTATAATAACTAGAATATTTGATCAATTTTACGAAATTTTCCGATTCGTTCGTTTTTAACCAGAATTTTTTTTCAGTATATTAAAAATGAAAATCAAGGATGCGATACGTCAGCGAACAAAGTAAACTAACTCATAATATGCATTTTTATATCGCCCACAGGTACAACCGGGTCTTACAATCAGCGAGAGGTCGAGCTCGAGCGAGATAATAATATGTTTGCAATGTTGAAATTTGATATTGCGATTACGATCGCGCGGATCTTCGTTTCTTCGTGGATTGTAGAGATTACCGGAATCGTTGACCGCGCGCGCCACATAACCCGCCATTTATTTCAATGAGAGCGTAGGGTTACCACGCGAAACACTCCGCTAGATGTTTGACGTAATGATTATTGATCCTCGCGCGTTCACGTCAACGTGGATTTTTAACTACGTATGCGTGCGCGCTGAAGTGCCATTCGCGAAACTGGTCGCAGAGACGTCTGGACTAGAAACGAAGGCGAAAACGAAGGTTGAAACGGGGTTGAGACGTCTGGACTAGAAACGAAGGCGAAAACGAAGGTTGAAACGGGGTTGACGCGAAGGGGGGTAAATCCACGACGTCTTTTTTCAATCGTATGACCGAACCGGTTCCTCAAGATCGTGTAACATCTTTAAACCCGGTAATCCCACGGCAATTTAGCCCGAACAGATGTGTCACCGTTTTCTGACACCGTCATTTTGTCCGAACGCGTAGATCATTGTCTTGACAATCGTATTCTCATTTTCTTGTCACAAAGATACGTAACAGATACGTACTAAATGTAATTGATATATACAAAGAAAATTTATGATAAATGACAAATGACTCATTTTGCCATTGGCGTATTCAGAAGTAGAAAGATATATCGATACTTATTGTCAAGACATCCTACAAATCGAATTTTTAAATGTGTCATCGTTGGCGAAGTTAAAAGGCACCGTCCGGCGATTTCGCGGAGCGAAAACGGTAACGCAATTTTCGATGTACGTCGCGAAAATCTCATTAGCAGCAAAAATTCAATCTAACACGCTCGCCAAACACTACTTGCGTCGTGTATATTTACTACAGTTAAAATATCGCGTCTACCAATTTTCGCGGAGCAAAGCAAACGATAATGCGATTTCCAATGTGCGTCGGTAAAACCTTGTTACTAACAGCAGAAATTTAATCTAATATTTTCATTAAACTACTTATACGATATCTGTGCCTCTATATTGTTTTGTGATGCCGACCGTAATTATAATGTGCTATCTCCCAATTTTGAGAGGCAACATAAGCGACGAAACGATTTTCGATGCGTGTTGCGAAAAATTTTTTTAAAAGTCCAAAGTTATTCGAGCTAAAAATCTTTGCTGTCCATGTATTTCACCGTCAGTAGCAACGTGGAAATATAGAAGTCGATATCATTTTTCGTCAAAGTACATTGATATCGATAAATTGGGACGTAAGTGTGATAGTAATTAAATAACCATTATCTATGTTGCGGCACAAATGTTATTTAAAAAATAGTAGCTATAATGGATGGTTATTTAGCACATTCATCATTCGTACACATATTCATCAATCACGAAGGCATGATCGTGAGAAATTCTACGGCGAAGGTTAAAATGCGGTTAAACTGCTCCATCTTTTTTATCGCTCAGTATTAATTATCAATTTTGCGGCTTGCCTTTTGGACTCTCGTTAAAAGAGGGCTCGCACCGCTAATTGATACCTAATCGTCGGGGGTCAAGGGGCAATCAGAGCAAAACAGTAGCCAGACGAACTGCAAAATTTATCTTTTTCCCATTCCTCGGTGCATCTTGCTCGCATTGAGGAGCATTTGCCTTATCGAGCTACGCATAAATCACGAAAGGTGGCTGCTTTATATCTCACGGTATACCCGATCGACTATAAATTTATTTTTTTTCCATATTGTTATTGCATCAACAGCTCGCTCGTATCGTTATTGTTTGCAATAATATTGAGGCAATAATCGTAAAGTATAATTACTTGAGAGTTTAAAGCGTTAAATTCGCGTTTTTTTTTATCGATCTTTAAAACCGACGACGAAATCAGTGACAAACTGTTCGCATTAAAATTACGAAAATAATTGAACGCATGCTTTATAAACAGTCGATAAAACATTGTGCTATACAATGAAAGTTTTTCGGTTCGTAAACGCTTTGGAAATGACTTATGCTCTCTGTGATAAAATGGGGATTCCTCCTTTCTGCCCTAAAGATGTTTCACCTGCTCCGTAGATTTCAACATAAAGTATGACGAAATGTCTTATATCGGCATCGCGCATTAAATATTTTGCGCTACTCCATGCGTAAATATTCATACTGCAAGTCAACCGTGTTCTAGTTCAACATTTTTCACGTTTTCATTTATGTTTCTTTTCTGTGAATAAAAAAATTTAGTGGACACAAAAACCCTTTATGGACAAATATAGACAAATTGTGAACAATCCAATGTCTTATCAGTTTTGTAAAAATTTGCATTTTAGGGTACTAACTTCATATCTGATTATGTTATCTTTGCGCTTAATTTATATTTTTCAATCACTCGTTTGCCACTTTGAAAATGAATAATATATACTTTAGAAACATATATAGCTTGTCATGATTGAATGCTATATGAAGCTATAAAATTTCTCCTAAAGAGAATTGAAGAAATTGAACAAAAATTGATCAACATCTCGCACAATCATCATTTAAAGAATGATTTTCCATGAACGTGATGCTTGCAAGTGTCCCACGCGATGTCGTTTCTTCCTGTTTAGCGTAATTCTATAGCCCGCTGCTGTCCGCGCGCGATTTCATCACCAGGAGAGGCTCATGCCGCTCACTTTTCCAGCAATGGACAGCCCAAGCTGTCCGAGTTCGAAGCGAGCCGCGTGTCGCGATTATTGCTCTTTTATGGCGCTGCGGCAAAACGATGGTGCGACGCGGTTCTCTCCGGTCGACCGAACGATCGCTTTTCGTCCTTTCCCACGACACGTTTGCCCGTCAGTCCGTCAGTATCCGCGGGTAACTCGATCGCACGGCAATCTCGGGGGGTTATATTGGCCGCAGTCGAATCGCAGTGGCCAAGCTCGGCCATCAGGCCAAGGTGCCAACAAAATATACCCGGGGAAGAATCGTCCTCCGCTCTTCATCCATCTCCGTGTAGGAGAAGGTGGAGCGAGGAGCGGGTTGGATTGCCAGGACCAGGTGAATTATCCAGGATCCGGGCGGAAAAAGGGACGAATATCGCCGATAAAACGCCGTCATGGGCAGCGATAAATTGCTGGCGTGGCGGCACGATTACTGCTGCGCCAGCGACGGAAAGTCCTTGCGAGAGTATAAGGTGGTGGCTCAACGGTCGTCGCTGCTGCTGCTTCTGCTTCTGCTTCTGCTGCAGCGGCGGCGGCGGCGGCGGCGTCGGCGGCGGAGCTGAGTCGGCTGTTATTCCGAACCTGGACCAGCGAGTGAATTTCTGCGTATAATTAAGAGGAGAGCAAAAGCCCGCGCGCTGCCGTTATCTGCGATCTGAGCGATTTTATTTATTATGCTTGCTCACGGCACTCAAAATACCTAATAATTTGAAAGAATTACTGTGGTATGCGTTCCTAAGAAATGATGATAATAACGGCGACTGTATCTATTATTTAATTTTATATACGAAGATCTTTCACGAAATCGTCTTAACGCAAGAAATTAGACATTAGACTGAACTTGTATACATACTGCATACTTGTATACATACTGCAAAATTTTCTTCTCACAATGCAGAAGTTGTTTTACACTTTTCAAATGTATTAAGTTTAACGTTTCTCCTTTTTATTTATATATCATATTGGAGATTATTCGAGATTACAATTACTTTTGTCCATCTTAATATTTTTGAGTGCTTATTTGATTACTTCTTTCTTCACACAACTTCCTGACAACGTGCTGTAGCATATCGCGTATATATTTGATGGAGCGATATTCATAGACTAACATATAAATGTTATTATTTATGCTGCGACTCTAAATGTGACAGATTTCTCTCCCATACAACCGCGATGGTGACGACGCGATTTTAGATTCGGCAGAACCGTCCCTTCGATCAATACGAAAGGTTCGTTAATAGCGAATGCTGCGTCGCGCCGTCCTTCGACAGTTAGGCCATGCCGGATTGCTGCACCGTGCGTGTGCACGGGGTAAGCTCGTGATAACATCCCCGAACGAGCTTGCCTTTCTCCATTATTATCCTTATGACATGCAGATTGCACATTACACGCGGTGCATCACTTTGAAGCGCATAATGCACCGTGTATACGCGAGTACCTCCAGCACTGTCTGCGAAGCATCGCGCATTTGTCCTCGGGTCAATTTAACAGTTTCATCTACAGCAATTAGCTCTACCATCCTCTCTAAAAAAAGATGAGGAAGAAACCATTAAAGAATGTTACGACACGTGCGGATTATATCATAGATCTTGCGCTTTCTCTCCTCTCGTTGAGAAAAAGGCCGTTACCCTCTAGCGGCGAATTGAAAACAGTATCAATTTTCTTTCAGTACGAAGGAAACAGTCTCGTTTACGTCATTAATGATTACAAGTTGAAAAAACAGGGGGCGTTATGCGTAACGAAGCGAGCAGCTTAAGTATTTTCCTAGTCGCCAATTAGTTCGAAACCGATTCTGCTACAACTAATCGATTCCATCTCCATTTAAAGCTTAATAATTGCCGAGGCGGCGCGAGCGATTTGCAAAATATCACCGCGAGATATTATTACGGGGGACAATCCGCCGGATCCGCGTGCATATCAATGGATTTCGATGTCGCCGTTGTCGTCGTTAGTAATCTGCCGGCGAACTCGCGAGCCGGCGACACGCGGAAAACACGCCGCGTGCGCGACGGATAATGCCCCGAGTTCCGCGCGAGAGTTCAAAATATCCGGTCCACACACGTGCGTTTATATGCCTCGCGCGTTTTCATTCTTCCTCCCCGTGCCCCCCGTCTCCGTCCCTCACCTCTTTCTCCGTAGCGTAGACAAACCCCGTGCGTACACACGCACGCGTACACACTCCGCGGGCTCTCTCGACATAGCCGGCTACGTGCGAACTTCCATACATGTGTGTACTCGCGTGCTATATATAGACTTCGGGGGAGAGGTTTGGGGGCTAGCATGACTCCCTGGCATTGATCGTACTGCCACCCCATGAGCAACCCCTAATAACACCCTCCTGCTGTCCCCCGTTCCCCGGTTCCCGCTTCTCACTCTCTGCGTGTCTCTCTCTATCCCTCTCTTTCTCTCTCTCTCTTTCTCTTTCTCACTTCTCTCCCTCGGCGCCGCCGCCCCCTCGCTCCAAACTGCGCCCTTTGCTAACCCAATCTGAGATCCCTGCAGGCGGCGGCTCTCAACCGGCGGTTCCGTGCGATGCGACGCGACGCGACGTGCCGAGCTGAGCCACGCGGACCAGCTGGCCGGTCAGCTGATTCCCAGCGGCGCGGCACGACGCGGCGCGGCGCGGAGCGAAGCGGAGCGGCGCGTCGGGACGCCCATTAGCCACGCGAACTAAACTAAAGCCATTAACTCCCGCGGCTTAATAACGGGCGAAGCCACCCACGGCGACCTGTTTGCAAATCCCGCGGACTCCGACGGGTTGCGACGAGATATCGGCCACGCCGCGCCGCGCCGCGCCGATGCCGCTTCCGGCATGAGCACGTGGGGCGTCGTACGATGCCGGCCGGAGTAATCGGACGCGGCCTGACCCCTTACCTTAACCCTTTCGAGCACGCGGCGGTTAAGTGCGGTCGATAAACATGCGTCAAAAGTGGAAAGTGCAGAGTAATATAATCTCACGAATTCCAATTTTAGATAAATTATTCGCGGAACAGAAAGCATCTCACTCTCGATTGTTTTGATTTCGACTGTACGTATATATTACGTATGTACATATTTTTCAATAATTAATGAATTTATTGAACGCTCGTAGACGACGTATGTATTTGCGAGCTTAGGGAGAGAACTGGCTATAATCTGAAATATCGTTATGTTGGAGAAGTAAACAGATTCTCGAAAACCCGGAATGTCTAAACTTTCAGGAAGGGTCGTGGACTTATCGAACGTAAATGTCCGATGCCATAACCGAGTATCGATGGGAACGAGTCGCCGCGCAAGATAACCGCATGGCGATCGATACTCGTGCCAATGTTATTTTAGTAACTAACGATGAATTATGTCCGTCTTTTGCAATCAAAAAGAGTAAATTGCCTCAACGAAGATGTGAAGTTCATATAAGACTTACATACAACACTTACGAGGAGATATCGTTACATATGTATTATACGTGCACGATTTATAATTAAAAAAAATTCGTTTTCTCTGAAGCATAAAATTCTTAGAAAAATTCAGGTCACTTTCGTTAAAAAATAAACATTACTCACAGATCCTCACGCCAAGTTGAATATTATTATATTCAACGACGAAGCGCGAGACTCTTGAAATCGATCAATTCTCTGATTAATGGCACTATCTTATCTGTGTTGAGTGTTTATGGTAGCCTAGCGGTATTAGACGCGCACTGAATAAATTCGCATTGAACTAGTCACTTCAAGTGCAACGAGAGAAAGGTTTTCTCTTTAATAAAACCTGAAAAAGTAATTTCAGAACGTAGCGCATCTTATCAGAATAAATTGTTTTTTTTTTTTTTTCATTAACCAACGATGTCTCCGCACAATAATGTCACTAACAATTTTCGCGTAATCCATAAGAGAGATAGATGGATGCGCTTTTTACAAAGCGGCTGCAAGAATGTACGTGAAAATATTATATAGCATAAAAATATAATATAAAGGATAAAATATAATATATATATTTATATATAAAGGTAAAAAACTTATAAAAGAAAATTAATAATAGAGAAGTAATAAACGTCTCTCGAATGTCTCGTTGTAGTCCTACAGATGTGTATACCTGTCGTTTCTGAGGGCACAGCCTTGAAAAATTCCAGGCCGCGTGCCGACTCGCTTGCGCGCGTGCGAGGCGCTAGTTTTTCACTCGGCGGATTAGTTCCGTATCGGCGGAATGATCTGTCACGATCCTCTCCCCGGATTCGAGAGACGGACAGAGATGCAGGAAGGCGGGCAAAAATTCTGGCGGGCTCGCGCGCAACCCGCACGCCATGGTGCCGTGCGACGAATTAATTAGTTCGATCGCGCGGCACGTCTTGAATGAAAAGCCGGGCGTTTACATGCGCGCACGCCGGGGTTATTGCACGACGGCACTCTACGGCCGCTACGTGCCTTGCGTGAAATTACATTATCGGACTAAATTAGCGCGATTCAATTCCGTCTTACAAGTCGCGGCCGATTCGTCAAGCGGCGCGCACTTGTTTCCGACGTGTCCGCTGAGTTCCGGAAGTGATTGCGTCCGTTAACGCGTTACATCAGTACGATTATCAGTACGTTCAACGTGACAAATTGTGAGCGTCAAAGAACAGTAAAGAGCCTAAAATATTTTTTTAGGAAAAAATACTTATTAATATAATTTCAATTTCGTTCTTAAATAAACTTTCACCGTCTTAGTTAAAAGAATTTGTTGATTTCTTAATTGTGTGCGTTAAAATAACTCGTGATTAAGTCTATAAAAATCTCCAATTGCTATGTTTTATTCTTTTTGTTTGATGTTTTTTTTTATAATTAGAAATATAGTAATACGTTGTCTCGAACAATTGTTTTTGATCGAACGATATAGCGAACGGGACGAAAGATTTGTCCACGCGTCCCGTCACTCCCCAATAAACCGTACACGATAGTGGGTTACCCCTGCAACCCTTGAGATCTCGACTCACCCCTGGCAAATCTGCCCCGCACACATACACATGCACGCGCGTACACGCGCGCGACGCAGTGACGTGTCGCCGGGGGTCCCATGGCGTCGATTCTCCAGAGACGAGAAAGTCCAAGTTCTTTCCCGACGCGATCGATCTTGGAACAGTATACTCTCTCGCACGTGAAAAAAGAAAATCTTGCCAAACTTCCTCTTATGTCTCGATCCGATCTGCCAACCTAACTATTTGTAATTATTCATTCACTTTTATTCATTCATTTCACTCTATCAGTTGATATCTGTCAGTTTGTTTTAATCAGTTATCGGTAAACATATTTCTCAATTTAGTCAATTGTATTGGTTTTATTCTTTCACGTAAGGAAAGTTCGTGTATTTATCCATCCATATATTTATCTATCATGTAGATCACAAAGTTCAGTGCTTATCTATCCATATGCAGTTTTAATGCTTTCTCGCGACATAGATCTCGAGAAATCTCCGCTCAAGTGATTTATCTTATCGATCATGTCGAATAAAGAGTCAAAGGAACCGTCTTTATCTCTTGCTCATTCGTCGAAGGCCAGTTTTTACATCCTGATTTGTTGAAATCAGTTTGCAATATTTTATTTACTGATTAAAACTAATTCTCGCTGGCTCAGCGGCGGAAGAAATTATCATTCTCCCTCACGACTTTATTTGCGTTATACCGGATGTTTACCAGCGACATTACGATGACATCACAAATCCGATGGACAAATCACAGAAATCTTTCCGTGGTGGATTGCATGGAATGTGAATAAAGCAATAATGCAATGTCAATCACGGAACAAGTTCGTTTCTCGGTCTTTAAGACGCACATACATTGGCAGCCCGCACAATTATCATTCCTGCATTATCGCAGGAATTAACATTTAACGTCTACTCTGTTTATCTTTGTCTCTCGCTGCAACTAAGCGTGTTATAATTAGCATAGTATTTTTACAAGGTTACTGATACGCGGAAGAAATCGTGGCACGTGTATCACGAAGGTCAATATCACGAGTTCGGGGGAAAGTCCGACTTCGTCCGAATGTAGCAGGCAGCAGAAGATTTCTTCTTCGATCTTGTATTCGGCAGGTTTAATGTTCACTACTTTTTTTTTTCTGAAAAGACGTTCGACCTTTTTATTCCCATCCTGCTCTCTTTATCATAGATCGGAATGTTACGCGCCTCGCGCGAAACGCCACGAGACAACGCGAGTAATATGTTAAATGCAGTATCGATCGTAGGTCGAACGTATTCCCGAAATTCGTTACCGGAAGTGCGGTGCGCTCGGACCCTCTGTGTTGCCGGAATATTCTGCGTACTCTTGTTATTAATTACCGTACCGCGCTCGCTTCTTAATGATCGCTCGTCCGGCCTCGGGGCGCGAATATGCGCGCGGTACACACCAGTCCGGGCATTCCGAGCACTAAATATTATCAACGCGACGTTAATTACCCGCCGGTTAACCAACTGCAACTCCACCGACCGGAAGCCGAGGACTTGATTCCCGATGATTTGGAAGCCATTGATTAAGACATTTATCTCCTCTATCTCTCTGTTTCTTTTGTATTAAAAATTAGATGAAAGAAAGATAAAAAATGCTGTGCAAATGATTTATTTTGTTAAAATTTAGAATAGACATTTTAAAAAGTTTTCTCTGATTTTAATCGAGAATAAATCGTTCGAATAAATAATTAACTGAATAAATAATTAATTAGCTCTCAATAATGATGAATGTAAATTTATTTTGTATTTTTTGTCTTATTTGAATGTAACAACATTCAAATAAGACAAAAAATACAAAATAAATTTACGTTTATGTTCGTTAATGTAAAAGTTATTGCAATCAGTTTATCGTTATACCGGCTAATTTATGAAAATTGGATGTACTATGTAATATGGTTGATAATGTTATAATTGATCCGTGATATTAAATTATCGGTGTCTAAATGATGGCCGACAATTGGACTGACAGCATAAATACGACGACCTTCACGTCATTATTGATTTTGATATAGAATTATTTTACCAGCTGGACAACTAAACTTTCATTACATAATTACGGTGCGATCAAGCACGCATTAAAAAATCTTCATATCCGCAAGATTAAATTTACCGAAATTCTACATCGAAATTTTATTAAATCGCGCTTTCCTACCTTAAAAGAGTGTCTGAACTGCTTTGATGAGAGAACGTTGTGTGTACAATACATTATATACTTATTTGAATATAGGAAATGTCATTGAAATCGCAACTTGCGAAAGTTACTTAATTGTTACAATACAACAGTGATCCTAACATCCTTATTTCAGAACTCCGCGAAATTGATTTTGATAAAGTCGATCAAAGTATAATAAATTCTCAAAGTTCTTTCGAGGAAGTCGATTAGAGGTCGGGCGTCGTTGCGCTCGGACCCTTCGATGCCGTGGAAACCTCCGCTTCCGTAACGGCGGCATTTTAAAGGGATCGAGAATTAACGCGGTCGTGGTGAAAGTCGTAAACTACATTTCGCGAATCTGTGCCACGTCCGAGCGCGTTCTGCGGCGTGGCCGCGCTCGGAGAGGGCCAACCCCAGTAGTGGTAGTCGTACCCCTCAGGGTGTCTTACGAAAATTCGCGCAGTGTGGCGACGCGACGTGACGCGACGCGACGCGACATTGCATGAAACATTCGCGACGTACACACGCGAAAGTAACACGCTATACACAGCACACCTAACATGAGCGATCGGTCTGATCTGACAGATCGTTGCCTGTCCCCAGGAGGCATACTCCAGCCTACGGCTACAGCCAACCGGACTACAGGCTCCACGAGTTGAACAAGAGGTTATCGCAGCGCACGGAGGTGAGTACACTTTCGAATTCATTTCTCTTTTCTCCTCGCGTTTCTACTTGCGTGTTATTATTGCAGTATGTATGGTGTTCGGGAGTCCAACGAGTCCCACTTACTTATCCTTCATTGACCCTTCATACTCGCGCGACGTCGCGGTCGTCGCGATCGTGTTCGCATATTCGATGTGTGATCGATTGATAAATTATTCGTGAGACTAATTTTGCAAATGTGTCTTAATACGAGTTTCAAAAATGAATTGAATGTCAGATGCCAATCGCGTTTAATTGTAAAATATATGATTAAATGAAAAATCTTGTTAGTCGCGGCACTCAGGGCCTAGAATTTCTTAATAGACTACAATTATTACGCGACGGTTTTGGCAATTTTCCGATTACCGCGTGACCAAAAGGGGAAGTTTTTTTTTTTTTGTAAAACCTGAAAAATAAATATTCCTTTGAAACGATGAAAAAAATATTCGCGGTAGCGAAATGGTCAGCGCGACGAAATTTACGGTATGCTTAATCGAACGCGCTATTTATCGCAATTCGAGATGTCGTTATTTTGATAAAGGTTATTGCACGCCGTTTTGTTTAATCGCGTTTGCTAAATCGCTCGCAATTTTCATTCGCTTTTGGCGTTTATGAAAAAAGCTTTAACATGACTTTAAACTTTTCTGTCGTATTTACGCGAACAATAAATACAGCGAGAAAGATTTACAAAAGACATGTAAGAAAGATTAATAAATGAAAACAATAGGGATGTGCGCATAGCTTCGATCAGATTTCACAATTATTTCGCCTTCAGCAAAGTCACAAGATGAATGACGATATTTACGCGGGAAATGCTTTGGTCCGAAACGTAGTACGGGAAATCTTTGAAACCCCGCTTGTGGCTTTTTGTTACACTGTAAAATTATCTGGCCCATATTCCGCCGGTAGATAAACCGACCTCTTCCGAGAGATCCACGATAATGGCGATAAGATATGATCCAGGGAACGCATTGTGTTGTTCGCGCACATGTCGTTCTATTCGCCGGGTCGATTTCGGACCGTCGAAGATTAATCGAGGCTACACGCTGAAGAAACTGCATTTGTATTGTTATCGCGCGTCGGAAGCTTACCCTTGCTTTTTGTGGGTGTTTAAAAATAAATTACGCGATTATGCTAGGTGTACTATGTATTGTACATACTTACACTATACATACTGTTCAATCGATACATTTATGGAATGGTAGAGTAATTGAAAAAGACGACATACAACAAGTATTTTATCGAAATCAGCTTTAAAAATTATAAGAATAATACTAAAAGTGTACAAGATCTTTTTTATAATGTGACTAAAATTTTTGTATGCAACATTGCGATTGAAATGATTTAAATAGAAATCATTTAAAATGATGCCCTGCATTTTCGTATTTTTAGTAAAATCAATAATATGATGAAACCTTGTAATAATTTTGGATCGTTAGGTTTTGCCAACCTAAGTTCGTAAGTCCGTATCACGTATATCCATTGAAAATTATTCCTCATCGACAATGCATAATTTACGACAGGCAGCAGTGACCATATACTTCTTTTTGTACGTTTGATACTTGGCGGAGTAGTGGTCAATATGTCATTAGGATTGAGTAATGCGAGAGAAAAAAAAAAGAAAGCGCCCGGGGTTAATGCGTTCTAATGAGCCTCCGCTTCTAGTACTGCGTTCATTAATCTTCAAGTCGCGGATGGACAACCGGTCTTCTTCCCTGGGAGGTCTCGATAAGCGGCCCGAATAAATTCTTCGGTTTCTGTCGTTAGCGTCGCATAAGAGGAGCGGCAGGCGAAGTGGCCGGCTGTCAGCGTCTCTCGAGATTGTACGCGTGCCAACACGAAAAACTTCACCGCGCGTTTAGCTCTTGTCCGACGAGTTTTCGAAGCAGATTGTCACGGCGGACACTTTGCGCGGCTTTCTTTTTAAGTTCCTACTTTACTTACTTTTTCGATTTATAGTTTTCGTTACGGATATTATTATTGCTCCAAACCGACTAAAATAGATTTCCGAGTAGGGTTCTTATCGAGCTATCGTTTTTCGATTTCTCACGTCCATTCGTCGGTTTTAAAATTCTTACAAATTTTATGAGAAACACGCATGAATTTTTTTTCTGTGAATCTCTTGTTTGTTAAGAAATATATAACGTCTACTGAGATAGTCTACTGAGAAGACAGAAGATGGAAAAATTTCATTTCAATATCTCCGATTATCTCGGAATCACGTTGCTCTTCTCGCGATTGTAAATCCACAAATCATCGGCCATGTTTGAAAAGTACGCGAGCAGTTCGTAAGAAGACCTTTTAAAAGAAGACTTTTTTCCTGACCATGTTCGTATACTACAACAATCATCTCGAGCGCAGAGCTATTCGGGAAATTTCGCTTTTCTCTCTTTAGTCATTCTCGCGCGCGGCGCACAGGAGACTGGGTGGGTGCGAATTATATTTCGCTGGCACAAGCATATATGAGAATGAGCGAGCGAGCGAAAGAGAGAGAGAGAGAGAGAGAGAAAGAAAGGGAGCGTACATGTCAATATATAGTAATATACGCATGTATACATGTGGACCGCATCGATCGTTACGACGGGGGAAAGAAAAGGTCAGAATCGAATCGGCGTATTGCAATTGCTTTTACTTATGCATACTCGGGATATATATTCTGCGAACCCGAATTCAGGCGACGTCGACATAAGTAATTATCAGCTTTCCTCTCCTTCTTTTTCTCGCAAAAGACAAATTCATCCCTTTCATTTCGTTTTTCACCGATCTCAATTGGCCTTCCTTGGAACAAACGCCGATTTTCAACCCGAAACGAATTATGCGAGTGGTTGAAATCCGGTGGCCGCGGCCGCGGCGACCGGCGGACAGCGTTTGTGCGCGTTCAACAAGCAGAACGAAATCGCGTGGTGCGCCCAGATAGATCAAAGCGAAATAAATTCTTCGTTAAAAAACATTTACGTACACTATCGGGATATTAGTGCGCGCGTGAAAGTGGCACCTCTCGGTGAAATTACGATGTGTCGTATGGCGGTTAAAATGAGCGCAAAGGGAGTTAACGCGTCCGCTTGTAAGCGCGCGTTTATGCCACCTTTTAACGCCACGACGCGCGTTTCGACAAGCCAATCGGACACCCTTACACGCAGCGCCAGTTTTATTTTATGAATCGCGCCGCCGGCGACTTCGAATGAGAAGCGTAAAAAAAGCGTTTTTCATCGCGCGCGCGGAGCGATGTAACCGAAGCGCCATTACCCGCCGCGGCCATCGGCCAAAGATTGCAAATCCCTCCCCGTGCAATCTCTTTGCCCGAACGAACCGCCAGTGATCGTTTTTGCAGTAAACGCGTTGTTTAATTGTAAACCGGAGGTTGCGGTCAAACGCGTCCGTCGGGGAAAATTGCGGGAAAATACGCTCGACGTAGCGCGTTAAGCCGCTGCTGGAGGACCGCAGCGCGAATTTTGCCGAAAAAAAGTGTATTTCAAAGAAATTTATCGATATTGAAAAAAAATACTTTGCAATTAAATATAATGACAGCGAGTTATAAAGAAGTTAGAAAGAACAAAGCTCTCTCTGAATTTTCAGCAAAATTAAAGGGAAAAAATATATATGAATTTCTCTGGGAAATATTGCGGGCCTCTCGCGTGATCTAGCACGCGATCGCGATGAGCGGCGCCCATAAACTGCAGAAATGATTGTGCACGTGAGTCCGGTATTCGTGCGTTTTAACCTGTGCGTTTCACGATGACAGATGCATGCGCACAAGACGCTTTTGAACATGATCGCGTAAAGTCGACAGGAGTAAACGAGACGTGAAGCATCGCAGAGACAGCGGTCCAAATTTCAATGTTACAATCCTTTCGAACCATGACGCTCCGCTTTGGCACCATTCCCTTCGTTTACTCTCGATCGCGCTTGGTTAATGATGTAGAATTGTACAAAACTAGACATAATTGTGTATAAAATATTCCAAAATTAGAGGAAATTCAATTTTCCGATTCGATATCGATATCGATTTTAAATGAGAATTTAATCGGATTTCCTTTCGCCTTTTTTAATATGCAGAATCAAATGATGTCTTGTCTAATCTAAAATTAAATTTTTTATTCAAAAAAGTTTCCTTTTTTTAATTTGTTTATTTTGGAAACTTAATTTGTCAGAAGCTCCTTGTGTATAACTTAAACTTATAAATGATTATGCATAAATTATGTATTAAGAGTCGATTCAGTTTCGATCATTACGCAACTATTCCGTTTTCGTATGCAACATAGTTCTGTACTCTTCTGTACTCTTAACTGCTATTCAGTCACACAACAGAGTCTCTCCGTTTTGTACTACACTCTTACAATATACACGTTGTTATCTACTTTTCTTTCATTTTTCTTTGTAACTTTTTCTTTATACGTTTTTCTTTGCATTTACTATTTGTCGTGTATACTCATATATCATGTATAGTCATCCTGAGAGAGTTTACTATTCTCTCTCCCTCTCTCTTTCTCTCTCCGGAGCACGAAATAAATTCTACTCTAGTCCTTCTCTAGTCTCCACTCCTGCTTCGTTCTCTCTTTACTCTTCATGTTTTTCGTCCAGTCGTCTATTCCCCCGCGCACGTGGACACACGCGTGCACGCACACGCCCGCGCACCCGTTCGCGAAGTTTAGCAAACGACATGGCGTGTCCCACGGTCATAAATCATCTTTCCTCGCGCTATCGCCGCATCTCGTGCGTTGTCAGCATGCGTTTGCAAGGTTCACCGCCGTTTCTTCCGCTGCTTCCGTCAGCTCCGCGCTAACGTCGCCCGCGAGAGACGAATAATCTTGTGCCGTCATTGGCCACCCTTCGATTTGTAGTGATTCCGATGCTAAAATAATGAAGACACGATCGATTAAAAGTCTAATTTAGAAACGGCAAAAAAAAGTCGGCTCTAATATTTTGCCGGACATTGCGAACGCTATCGCGCGAAATATTCTGCGTACATCGCAGGTATAGTACGGCGACGTTGTTTGATCATGTTGAAGTCAAGTCAGTGATTAAATATATTTACCGTTTACCGTTACTTCGTCAAATGTATATATAAGAGTGATTGATGGAGGATAAATAAAGAATGACGCAGTTAAGAAGAAGGAAGTGAAAATGAAATGAGCTCGCGTAGATAATCTGAAAACTATTGTACTCATAACAAGGAGTCTATTAAATACACACGCAGGAGACAGAATCGCGATGATTGGCGAATAAAAGGGGAATAAAAAAATGAATGGCATAGCTACCAGAAAAAAAGAGCCACGTTATATAAGCAAACTTATAGAGAGACCTATATAGGTAGGGATACGAGCTATGTTGATTAGCTCGTAATCAAACTGGCGCTAAATATTTCTTACAGCTATCCGATGTATCCGTAATTGCATGAGCACAATTAGTATCTCGCGTAATCGCGAGATATATGCAGGCAGAATTCCGTGCCCGTTAATTTAAACGGTTAATCGGCGTCGTGTAAAATGCCATCTAGTTCAAGAATCATTGAACGTTCGCCTTGAATCGCTGATGAAACGAATTTACGTTGATTCAACACTTGATTCTAATCCAGCCGCATTGACCCCACTGCTGAACTTTATATACGTTGCATATTAATAATAATAACATTATAAATATATTGTGATATTAATAATACGATGTTAATAATAATGCTAAAATTATTATGATCGTTCGCTTGCAGTGCCGTGTAATATTTTTAGATATTATCTATGATCGTCAATCGATAAGGGGAGAATATTAATTTTGATGCGTAAGAGGATTATTAACGATCGCTGAAATACTATTTGCGGCATTTTTACGGTCAGAAAGAGCGAGAGGAAGGGAAGGGAGAAAGAGAGAGCGATGGTTGGAGAATAGCTAACTGTACCGTTACTGCAAAGTTTGGCGTAGTTCTGCCTACGCCGAAAGTTACCTAGACGAAGACGAGGAGGAAAGCTGGAAGAAAAAGAGAAGACGACCGATTTAGTCGAGAGCGAGAAAGCGAGGCTAGAACAAAACAAGGAAAAAGAACTGGCTGGCACACGGAGGAAGAAGCAACGGCTGGTTCAGCAACGACTGCTTCGACGATATCGGCGAGTACGCGCGCCCAGAAATTCATATTCCATTTCTTTTGCGCGGGAAGGAAAAAAAATCTCCGTTAATCTAATATAGAACGAGTAGAATCGCGATCGATTTAAATATTTGGTATTCAGATTGATAAGCAAAAATCGGGAAATCGAGTAAAATTATAATTTATAATTAGCAATCGGCTGTTTTTTTTTTAAGTCTAACTTCTTTATAGTTTTACTTGTAACGTTAACAATGAATACAAAAATTAAAGTTGCTCGTTGCCGGTGTTAGTGCAAGCTGGCGTCGAGCAACCGGGCCACTTGTACTTACGAATTCTCGATGTTCTCAATTCAGAGTATTGGTGAATCTCAGCTCGCGACTTTGCTTCCATGGAAATTTCATTTGAGACTTACTTGCTGGGAAAGTTAAAGACTGAGAGGTTGCGAGACACTTTCGTGCGGGAAGGACATCGTCTTCAAATTCATCAAAGAGAATACTTCTGAGATATTTTTAGTCTCGCGACACCTGTACAATTATTCTCGAATACGTACGATGCGTACTGTTAATTGCTAATTGTAAGACAAAAGTTTTAAGGATTCGAGAATGTGTTAGAGCAGAGAAGAAGAGCAATAAAATAAGCGCTCGAGAGATGATCGAGAAATCTGCAGTGTATGCAAGAGAAGTGAACGTGTATGGAGATCGATGAAATTTGAATCAAAGTGGATGAGTCCATTCTTCCGAACAAATGCGATAGTACATAGGAGAAGATTCTAGCTTCTCCGCCCTTTCTACTCCCCTCTCCTCCCCCTTCTCTCTCTCTCTCTCTGTTCTGTGCGTCAGTACCGGTTAGGGTTAAATCGATTTCCGAACGCGCTGCTTCGAATCGGTAGGATCTAAGCTTGAAAGAAGCTTATAGCACAATCGGATAGAACATAGTATCACTACGAGGCATGGGTTGACGACGGCTCGGACCAGAATTAACGCTTATGGCGGCTGCATGAAACGCAGGCCGGCCAAGACGAGTCCGCGTGCGGTAGAATTAATTATGAATAAAGTTTCAATCGTGTCGGGATAAGAAAAATGTCTTTCGCGTCATCGAGGCACGCGATCGAATAAAACGAGAATTTCAAAGGTGAGTTCATGATTTTCTGTCTGCTGGATTATATTAGGATTATAGAAATAGAACTCTGGACGGTCGCGGTGGTCGAAGTTCCGAAGTATGACCCCGAAGACAAAAATATCTAATAATAAAATCGAGGAAGGATCTTAACGGAAGCGGATGAGAACGAAGCCTCAAAGCAATATAATGACCTACTAGGAGGGAAGCTTCGGATGCACTATGGTACTCGGATTCAATAGGAAATACTATCTCTACGATAAGGCCGGTCTCGATGTGCATTACATTACATTGATTTTATCTTAGGAACCGAGAAAAAGATTTAATAGACGGGGATGGAGCCGGGAGAACCAGGACCGAATGCGCATAATGACTTAATAGAGGGAATGCGCCGCTCGGGAAATTGGGACGAAGTAATTATTTCGAGTTCTGAATATACAACGTTGGCACATAGTTAGCAGCACGCTGTGAATTTCATGTTTCGGATACATCTATTGTGCATTTAATGCAATCGATCGCAAAAGAAATTAATTATCTTGCAAAAAAATACACGTGACGCATTACATTTTGCGAGAAAAGACATTAGAGTTATTCCATACATGTATAGAATGAATGATTATTGATGAATCAAAATTGCTATATTTACTTGTGTCTAAATCAAAAGATTTATAATGTAAATTGCAACGGAAATTCAGATTGAAGGAAAGACGAGGAAGCTCCTTCCGAGATAAACAAAGAAAGATTTTCGCAAATAAATTGCTCGAATTAATTTAAACAAATAGACATGCCGAAGGGCTATAAGTTGTTATCAAATTGGTGATGTTCATGGATTGACTCTCATATAATGCGATGGTCGTACTTTCCATACAATTTTTTATTTTCTCTCTCTTTTTCTCTGCTCTGGTTGTTCACTGATCGCGTTCACGAGCGTCACGTCTGCGTCGGAACCACTACTCAATTTCGAAGTACGTATTACGTCGGAGAATGTGTAACAATGAAACCGATGGAGCCTTAATGGACGCGAGGGCACATCGAAGGGAAGCTTCCGAGGACGGTCAAGCTTGAAAAGAAAGAAAGGGCTTCGGGCGTGCGCGTTCTCCGCTCTCGCGTCCTAGAACCGAACGGAACGGAACCGAGCGGAACTTGACGTGCTTTCTCTTCGATACTTTCTCGGGGCCGTCGTTTCTTCTCTGCACGAAGCGACGTGCCGCCTTTCCCGATGAACCATACGCGGAAACTATCTTCGTGCCGCTTCGTTGCCGTTAATTAATAACAGCTACGCTCTTAGTTTCGTATATGTGCGTTTTTGTTTGAGATATTTATTGATCGTAAATAGACGATCTTTATTTTCTTAGGATCATGTAATCGAAACGAAGTCGCTTTCCATTACAAAGATTTAGTTTAGTGATTGGCAAATGATCGCATGAACGTCGATTCAAATATCAATTAGTTGCGGCCAATTCGCCGGAGAATCGGGGCGTGAAACAAGAAAATGAGTACACATTCATTCGCCGTGGCCGCGATCTTGGCGTTGCGTTATGCGGCGGCCGGTTTGCGTAAAGCCGAGGCAGTAAACATAAATAAAAGTGAATAGCGGGAAGTATTAAGGAAAAAAGAGAGGACGGAAGATAATAAAGGACGGGAACGTATTATCTCGTCTCGGGCGCGGGAATGATACGAGCGAGTGGAACAGCGGATAAAAATGAAAAGAACAGAGGAGGAGAAAAAGAGAGAGAGAGAGAGAGAGGGACTGTCTGTACAAGGAAGATGCACTACAAAAACGGAGATGATGACTATAGCTGCGAGACAAAAGACGAGAATCGCCATGTACAATGTGAACGTTTAAACGAGTACCGATACACTGTAAAGGCAGGCGGCGTATTCGTGTATACTGAACGGTAATTAACGGCAACGCAAGAGGAAGAAGAAGATTCTTAACCGGTTCGCCACCGATATGAAAACGAGTTTCTCGGGATTATGTGTATTTCTCTATGTAACCCTTTATGCAGTTTATCGAGGTGATACATGGCCCGGTTGTAATAATGTGGAGATTTTTTTACGTCGTGCGAATTAATGAAGTGATCCGAGATATTTATATACGTTTCCGACGTTGTAAGTCCTGCGAAGTAATCTCATTACCATTGACCGTAATGTATTCGTTACGGCATCGGGCATATCAATACCTCGGAGCGATTACAATCTGCGAAGTTCCGTGATTCGAATGCGAAAAATGTCTGCATAAGATAACAGCACGTCTTTCCTTACTTCCGGGCCCCAGAGTTTATCCTCGGAATTAAGGTCGCGAATTCCGGGGGGGGGGGGGGGGGGGGGGGGGGGGGGGGGGGGGAAGGGATGGGGGCTTCATCCGTATCTTGGATATGATTTATATTTTGATAGTAGATCGGTCTAAAATGTCTATAACGTTTGTGTCCGTGCGCGATTCTGCTGGAAATAACTTACGAGATAGGAATGATAAAAAGAGACGCAAATAAATTGGACTGTCAAAGGGCCACACGTATAATGATATTGCGCACCAATATTGCGTACATCATAAAGATATTTGCGAGATTACGATTTCCTGCAGGCACGAAATATCGACGTCGTGTCGCACAGTTGTGTCTAGGTATGGTTTTTTGCCCCGGCGGGGTCTCTCGTATTATTTCGTTATTATATACATAAAAAAAAACCTAACAGAGAATTACGGCGTACATATGAACAAAACGGAAACTGTCCATTACCACGTAGTTTAACGTAGAAACGTATTTAGCGTGCTTTACATGTAAGCACGACAAATTGAAGATTAAAGGGCCGGGGATGCCGCGAGAGACGGCGGGAGATTTTTTTCCTCCCGCGCGATCTCGCGGGCATCCCGTTTCGGCACTCGTTACTCGGCGAAAGAAAATGCATTAATTTCCATCGCTGGACTTTGACGTACGCGAGAGAGATCCACTCCCAGCTATGACGTGGAGCATTTTGACTGTGACTGATGGCGCCTCATTTACCCTCCGCGCGGTTTCCTGCACGCCCGCTACGCGATTCTACACGCGCACGCATTTCTTTCGCTAACTTCGCCCTTCCGTCCCTTTTTTCCCCGACTTTCGCGTATCTCGCCATGCGGACGCGATAATTTCACGATTACGATAAGGCGGCGTAAGGAACAACCTCGGCGAAGTAGCGTCATGGCTCGTTAACGATTTATATAGAGCTGAATTTTAGATTTTCCGAGTAAACTTTTTCCACGAAGATTAGCAATTTGAATCTATCTTTATATTTCAAGTAACTCAGCCATACGTTTAACAATAAGATTCTTCAAATTTATTGTATATCTTGATTTATATCAAATTTTTAAAGCAATTACGTTGTTAATATCACGTGAAAATAATTATGTTTGAACAAGTAACTTTTAACGAGGAAACTCAGGGAAATTAATTTGGATTTTCACATATTTATGATTGAAAATGAAAACTCGTATGATCGGAGTGTATTTGTACAGAAAATAGATGAAAGAGAAGTGGTAGTGCTGTAAACAGCGTAAACAATATTTTTCAAACTTAATTTTAAAGAAACGTTTTTTTACAAATAAATTATTTGGAAACTTTATAACAAATTTTTATTCTTATTTGGAAAAATATCTGTAAAAATTATATCGTCATTGTCTTAAAAATTTTTAATATTTTCAATATCAATACTAAATATGAAATTTTGTTTCATAGAAACGTTTCAGATAGCAAAATGTTAAAGTCATTGTAAAACTTTTTGCCTGAAGTAATCAGCCTTCTGTAGTTCATATCTTTTCACACTTGACGTCCACAGAGGGGAAACGCCCCCGAAAATTTTGCCTGAAGGAAAATACTCCCTTGGAGAGAGGAACCTAACCCTCTTCTAAGAATCGAATTTCTGTAAAATCCTTCGGCACATCCGGAATGTCCAAACGCGAATTAATAGGTACGAAACTAATAAGTATCATTAACACATGAGCGCGCGGCGTAGCCTTTTTGTAGAAATGACGGATTTCTGCGGAAAAATTGGTTTTTTCCGCGAGGGAAACTTGAGATCCCAGGGGAGAGAGCGAGAGTCCGTAGCGTGCGGGTGTCGGCGCGGTGACGTCGTTGCGCGAGATGACGTTATCGAATGCAAAAGCCTCCGTTACACGGTTATCGAACACTTTTCACATTTTCCATCGCGCGCATCCGTCACGTCGCGCTTCGTTCGCTCGCTCGCGCTACCGTACTCTCGCGTAGGATAAAAATAGAGGCAAATATATCGTCGCGGTTGTTCTTCCGGCGCGGCGGCGGCGGCGGCGGCGCGCGCTCGCGTGGCCGCACGCACGTCGCACGTCAAAAGACGCGATTCAACGCACCTTTCGCGACCTTAGCCGAGGCTGCGGTTAAGTACAGGCCGGCCTGTCGGTCTACGCAGACATTTACGCTAAACTTACGCGCGATGGCGAGCGTGCAAGGCTACCAGACACGCGAGAGAAGATCAAGTTCGGCCAAGGTTGAGAACCGTCATGGGAGCCTGGGTAATAAAATGAGGGCCCCTGCTCTCCCCTGGGGGTGGGGCCCCCTCGATAACCCATATTGTACCCCCCATCCCCTCGTTCTTCCCCCCTACGTTCGTCCCTCGCGCCGCCGCCCCTGGCCGTATATACTTCGATCGGCCGGAAGAGTTTTGTCCGGGCTGGTCGCGCTAGAGAGAAATCCTATCGAATCTATCTGCGGGCGAACCGGCTGGCCGAAATTTCTCAAAAATGATGGTCGTACGGCGGGGAATTTTTGCAAATTTTTGATATAGCGCCCGGTCACCTGGGCCGCGGACTTGCCCGCGAAAAGGATTTTCGCGAGAAAATCGAGAGGTGGAGCGCGCCGACAATACTTTCGCGGCGGCGTATATACACGATCATATACCACCCCTAGTCTCCCCACACCCCCCTAACAACAGTGGGGTGGTACAGTCCCGGCGAAGAACCGACGGCAACCCCGGCGTATAGTCCGCGCTGCCAGTCGGGACGCGCGAAAAATCACAAAAGTGAAGAATGGACGCGTAGGATGAAAAAGGCGGATTTCGACGGTCGATTCGCGATGAACAGGTTGAAAAAAATTAGGACCTGAAACCGATGCGATTCTGCCTTGGAGCTTTTCGTGTTACAAGCACGCGAGAAAGACTTCTCCACGTTTATTTGCAAGTACAGCACAGTGCGACTGTTAAACGATATTATACAAATACAAATTAATTCACGAAATACTACTATTAACTTTATTAACTTTAAAATATACAATTTCATATTGTCCATTAGCTACATATTATGTAAAATTCCTTTCTCTTCTTTTTTATATATTCCTGATGTGTATTAATTAATTTTTATGTAACATTATTTGTAAAATTATAATGTAAAACATATTCTTCTAAATTTATAAGAGAGTCACAGCTAAATTGATCTAAGCTACATCAAGCTACATTTTAGCCCTCAGAAAAATCGTAATGAGATCAAGCGTCCCTTCATAGAGGGCAAAATCAAGATTTGTACATTCAGCGCTAAATACAACTGTTCAATTTCTGTATCTCATCTCAGTTTGACGCGGGTTAAACGCGGGTGTCGGGGCAGTTTCGGTGCTGCTAAAGTGAGATGAGAATCAAAAGGCGGCCGTAAGTTACAACCGTGCTTAGCCGGCGAGAATTCGGGGGCAAGGGCGAGAATTTTGGGAGGAGACCGAGGACAAGAGGGGCAAAGACACATCGGTCGCGGGCAGTCTCGAGAATGGTCGGCACGGCCGAATCGATGGAAAGAAATTTATTCGTCGCGAGCGCCCGCCGTCGGGTTTAAAATACGGCGTCGACGTTGAGACGCCGCCGCCACCGCCGCCGTCGCCGCCGCCGCCTCGTCATTGGGGTAACGTTGCGTCGCGACGCGACGCGACGCGCTACCTGGTAACACCGTGGAATTACAACGGATTCTTTCTCGTCGCGCCGGTATGCCGGAATCGGACTGGAATTCGCGGAGACTCGATGCCGAGCATTTTTTCGACGGCGGCGACGTCGTGCCGAGCTGCGCCGCGCCGAGCTGAGCCAGTGGAAGCGCGGGCTTCGCGCCCGCCACCCGGTTATTACGACGCGCGTCCGAACGGACGGACAGGACGACTCAGCGTGCTGGACCTCCGTTTTTTTTTCTTTTTTTCTCTCTCTCTCTCTCTCTCTC
>JAJVSH010000042.1:878872-897847 GCA_021460005.1 Tetramorium alpestre | reverse complement strand
GATGATTTCGCGAAATATATAGACTCGTGGCGATCGAGTTGCGGCCCGTGCAACCCCAGGAGGCATTTTTCTCTTTCTCTCTCTCTCTCTCTCTCTCTCTCTCTTTCTTTCTTTCCCGGCCTCTTCTACACATTATTGAATATCGCCTATTTGTCGAGCGACGTCTTCTTGCTCGTTCCGCCACGCTTATCGCGTCACTGTTTCGCCGACTTTTCCTTCCTACTCTATCTCGGCCTCCCTCCGTTCGGGCCGAGGCGCGCTTGCCAGAAATATCAATTTGCGCGGGAGTGGTAACAGTTTGCTTGATTTGGCACGGCGTAGCTTACGTCCGAAATAAATCTTCGCGAGCGCAGTGTCGGTGCCCGCCCCGGAAACCGATTGTCTATGCGGATTTGACATGAGTAGCGCACTCGTCCCGGCCTCACGGGCGATATCTCATTCCCGCATTCGTCTCGATTCGCGTCTTATTTATCTCCGATCGATCGATATTGCGATAGAAAAAAAAAAGAGAGAGAAAACAAATAATCCGCCTTCTATGCACGTTATGAAAAATTGCTTGCAAAGTTCTATTTGATCGTTCTCCTTAAACTCGCTAATGCCATAGCGCGCGATTCTATCGTTACACTAACGCCGAGTTTGTCCTCCCCGATGTAAAATTAAAAGGTGCTCATTGAGAGACAAGCGCGGCAGTAGACGTGCATAATAAATTAAAACGACAAACACAGTAATTGTTCTTGCGACAATGAGTGTTTTGTCGCGTAGAAGTAAATGTGCTCAGAAAGCAATCTATGTGTGTTGGTATTTTAGAATGTCATTAGATATTTTTATTTTTTCAATACTTTTCATATTGTATTTGCTTAATTTGATCATCCGAGTTTTCTTATAAAATTACTGAAATAAATTGATTTTCAACATATTTAGTTTTTCATCGGCAGGATATAGATATAATTAAAAATAATGCACTCTTAAAAAATGGAAAAATGAAAATATAAACATAATTTCTATACAAAATGATTGAAAAATGATATAATATTATATAGAAAATTAATAAATTATCTTTTTTTTTATTTTTTTTAGGATTGAGTGTTTATCATAAAAAATAAAACGTGGAACACTCGCATTCTGATCTAATCTAATTGCACTTTGAGAATACAAATTACTCTACGGAATATTTTGCTGAAGAATTCTCTTGTATGTGTGATATTGGAGAAATATGAATGATATTGCAGAAGAATATATATATATACATAGAAAAAACATTAATCTCAAATCAACAATATTAATCTCATATATACGCAAAAATATAAAGTCTTCTTTTAAGATTTTGATAATCTTAAACAGAAACAAAATTTCTTTATGTGAGCAAATTATTGTTTGTTTAAGATATTTTTTCATATATATGAGAATATATATGAAATTAGAGAATAATATTGTTGATTTGAGATTAATGTTTTTTCTGTGTATATATATCGTTTTTTTACTAAAAATTTTATTTAACTACAATTGCGCTATGTATATGACTTATGTGTACGCTATTTTTACCTCGTAATTTTTTAAAAAATAAAGCAAAAAATTAGCAAATAATTTTCATATCTTATTGGTGGTTACGTTCTGATAATTGGAGATAGATAGCTTTATATACATACCTGTATATTAAGCTATCTAAGCCAAATTATCAGAACGTAATTCGACATGTCTTTTTTAAGAGTGGATTATTTTTAATTATATTAATTATATTGTGCGTGACGCACAATTGAATTAAATAAAAATTGAATTTAGTGTCAAAAGGATCGAGTTGTTATTCGTAAGATTCGTCGAACGAATAATCTCAACCGATCACGGAGCGATTCGCGATGCGCGATGCTCCCTCAGTCGTTCCCGGAATCGCGGTCGTTACAAAAGCGACTGATGACGGCGGTTTTTCGCGCGTAAGAAAAGCCGACGAGAGACCAAGCCACACGCGGGAAAATAATAACAAGAGGAGAGCCTGCGGGGTTTGGGTGTAGATGGACCAAGCGGGGAGACGCGAGGGAGATAGTGGTGGATGCATAATTGAATGAAAGCGTGGCGAACAGAGCCAAGGGGGTAGTTCCTACGACTGGGAGGGGGTGGAATGCTATAATTTCAAGCCAGACAGTCATGCGTTATTCAGCGTTGAGGTATAAGCTCTCTCTCTCTCTCTCTCTCTCTCTCTCTCTCTCTCTCTCTCTCTCTCTCTCTCTCTCTCTCTCTCTCCCTCCCCCCTCTCCATCTTCTCTTTCTTCTCTCATCTTCTTTGCCTTTTCTACATGATTCCCTAAAGGGGAGAAAATAACACTGCCTCTTCATTCTCTTCTCTGCTTTTCATTTTGTCGCACTTTAGTCCCTCTTCTCTGCCTAATTCTTAATCGTTCGTGCATTATCCACGAATCGTTTTCGATTTGTGACTCGCCAAATAAATCGACGAGATAATGATCAGTGCAATGATGTTAAGATGCGCACGTTGACGAAGTTTGCAAGATCCTCGCATCGCTCAAGCTAATCCTTTCTCTATTGGTTTGTTGTGTACAGGACAGTGACAACCTTTGGTGGGAGGCTTTCGCGAACGAGTTCTTCGAGGAAGACGCCACTCTCACCCTTCACGTCTGCTTGGAGGACGGTCCGAAGAGATATTGTGAGTATAACCGATTATTTGATCACATTTGCGTTTCATGCAGACAGCGGCGATGTGAATTCAGGGAAACGTTAACGTTTGAAAATGTGTTGTACATACATAAGTACAGAGATCAGATGGTACTGTGATATTTTATTTTTCATCAATATTATTGTGCGGAATTTTATTTCTGAACAAACATATTGGTTTTTTGGCTCGTAATCATGTCCAAAGGATTTGTCAGGATACTAATAATGCAGTAAACGAGACATTTTTACTTTCATGAAGAATGCAAGAGAAAAAAAAGTTGAATCGAATTGAAAAGTAAAGCTCTTTTTTTAAGAGCAAGATGATAAACTTTCGAATAAAGTTTCCTCTACGCATACGTTATTTCCGTTAGTGCAATCGATTTCCGCCAGCGCGAGATAATTTCTTACATCTTTGCGAAATCACACGCGATTCACACATTGTCACCGATATTTAATCGCCGGCAAGCTCATGCGGCACCATCTCTGTTCTAAATAATGACGTGCCACCGCGCGGCAATCTTGCAGTCGGTAGATTTTAATGTCTGTTCCACACGCCGTCTCGAAAATATACGACGACAACGTGATTACATGTCGTGCGGATGCATGCCGTCGTCATCCGGGTATAAGCGACAGGGCATCCGCTATCCGCGCGGTAAGACGCGCCTCGGAACGAGTCTAGTGATGCGAAATGCGTTTTGCAATTAAAGAGAAAAAAAAATTTCTTATTTGCGTATGTACTTCCTTGCCATCATTATGCTTTAATTTATATTTACGTCGCTTTTTAATGAAATTTTACCCCCTTACGGTCTTCGTGATAGAAGTTTGTTGTAGAATTAAATATTGAAAAGTAATGTAACAAAGGAGCGAAGATCGAAGCTGCCTGCGATTGTTATATTATGGAGAATATTATGGAGAATATTACGCTTAACATAGAGCAATTTCGATCGACTTGAGCTAGGGTTGTCGATCTTAATCATCACTCTCCTTTTCTCGCAATGGATTCGATGTATTTATTTCTAATTGTTTTCATCTTTATCCTTTCAGCGATAGGAAGGACGCTAATACCTAGGTACTTCCGTTCGATATTCGATGGTGGTGTAACGGAACTTTATTACACTCTAAAAAATCAGAAAGAGTCGTTTCATAACACCACCATAACGCTGGACTGTGATCAGTGCACAATGGTCACGCAATACGGAAAGCCGATGTACACTAAGGTACGCAGAAATTATTACACTTGGTAATATCATTATTTGCTTATATGTGGCGATTAAATAATTCAATGTTTCTTTGGCTGGATTTGAATTCGAATCTTCGGCACAAAAAATAGACGCGCTACTCTCTACACCACAGTCGTCACAGACATGTCAAGTAGTTATTGTTTATATATTGTTGAGTTCAACAAAAATAACTAAGAATTGGAATAGATCAAAGATAATCGTTTTACATTATTTTAGTTTAAGTAGAAATGTGTGACCAGAAAATTTTTTTTATATACATATATCAAATATAGATATATTTATGTAATATATACTTTTAATAAATAAATTATATCGCTATAAAAATAATCGTGTGCCGTAATTGGTTGATACAATTGGAAAAGTCAATTGTTCTTTTCTTGAAAAAAAAGAAGAAGATAGAAAGGATTAAAGTTTAATTGGATCTTCATAATTTCTGTAAAAACTGTTTCCTAGCAGGATGCTTAAGTTCTGCGAACTCTCTCTCGCGACGCGCGAAATCAAGCGTCCTCGAAATAGCCGAGGCAGATATTGTCATCTGAAACTTATTTTAGGTGTTAACGGAGGGTAGGTTAATATTGGAGTTCACCTTCGACGACCTCATGAGGATAAAGTCGTGGCATATGTCGGTGAGGACGCATCGGGAGCTGGTACCGAGGAGCGTTGTCAGTATGCAGCAGGACCCGACGATGCTTGAGCAGATTAGCAAAAACATCACCAGGCAGGGCATGTCCAACTTTACTCTCAACTACCTTAGAGTACGTATTCTTCGCACTGCAAGTGCTGTCTTAATTTTATGTTGATGTATCAATGCCAGATTGACTGCGTCTAAGTTGAATGATAATTTTCTTATTTTATTAAATTTCCTTGATAATAAAAAAATCGTTAGCAAAGAGATCGAGTTCGAAAAAATAAAAATCGTAAGTAAAAAATAGATATAAATCAAATTGTTTTCTCGATTGGTATAAATAAACGCGGAAACTTCTAAAATAAGTCTTTACGTTGCAAGTTTGGAATATGTAAAGAAAAATGTGCGTGTCAATTATTAAATGTGTCAAAACACGAGTATTTTGCGAGTATGATTTATAACGGAGAAAAATATCATTCACGAATATGATAGAAAATTGTTGCGGCAAAAAGGTGTGTCGATGCGGGGCTAGATCGGAACACGGTGTACGCCTGCCTTCTCGAAAGTATCTCCGGCTATCCGGGTTACGAGCCACCTTTTTTTCCGCGCTCGGAAGCGCTTTCACCGGAGGAGGGACAACCGCGCATTCCACGTATATCGTCTCGAGCCAGTTGAAAAGCCCGTCGATTGTTACGTCGGGAAAGTCCTCGCCCATTGTTGAACTAGTACACGATATTTGGAAACGCGTAAAAAACGGCCGCGTCTCGAATAATTTCTCCACACGAGCGGAAAATCGCCGATGACAAAAACAGGCTTCGGTTAATTTACAGATGAACGTGTTGTCATTAAAACTCCAGTCGTTCCTTAAGTGATAGTTATGTTATTCACCTTTTACGCTCGCCGCGTAACGTGATGTAACCATGTTATTCACAAAAATGCATACACGCAAGTATAATTTTCGGCTTGAGAATGTTTACAGAGTGAATCGGTAGAAACGGAAAATTTATATATTTTCCGTAAATTTTTCAAGACTCAAAAAAGTTGTTTAATTTGCATTACATGTTAGAATGGAAATATTCAGAGTCACATTTAAATTTTATGCTACACACATTTGTTCGTACGTTCTGGCTTGAAATAGATTTTATGCGCTATCGAAAAATTGAGAATTTACTTTTATAATAACTTTTCATCAGAGTTAAACGTATATTTCTTTTACAGTTATGCGTGATTCTGGAGCCAATGCAGGAACTGATGTCGAGGCACAAAGCATACGCGTTGTCACCCCGTGATTGTCTGAAGACGACCTTGTTCCAGAAATGGCAGAGGATAGTTGCCCCGCCGGGTAAGAGAGGTAGACGAACAGTTGCTTTACATGAGAAGCACCAGCCAGTGGAGCCGAACAGCCGTTGATCTTAATAGACAACGTGAAATCGGTTTTTATTCGCGAAATGATGCACTTGTCATCGATTTTTCATCTCATTCATAATTCTTGGTTCCACCGGTTTTTTTCTTGTGGAGCGTAAAACTTGGCGATTTTGTTCAGAATGCTTCCACAATTAAATGCACTTTCGTATTGACAATCTTGTTGCGTTGCTTGTTTCATTAATTGAATTTAAGCTAAACAGTTGAATTATTTTACGATAAAGTTATTCATGATTACTATAATTAAAATTTCGAATTTTTTTTAATTTTAAATTATATCAGCAGCTTATATCAAGGATTGTCATTTTTCGTTTCTTTAACATTTCATGGTGTGTCTTCTAACATCCGATTATCACTCATCTTTGCTTATAAGTGCACTACGTTTTCCACTTCACTTGCGATTTTGTATAGCTCCTGGTATATATCCTGGTATTCGTTCAAATTCAATAAAACCGTGGAACCAAGCGTGTATAACACCAGTATGATGCCAAACGTGTTTCTCTGTAAACGTCGCTTGAGAGTGCAAAGTAGCTCGTGAGAGAAAGATAGAAATAAACTTGACACATGCCTATGTGTTTGTTTGTCTATCAATGCATGCTTGTGCTTGTGCGTGTCAGAGACCTTTGATAATGAGAAAGGTCCACAGCTGGGTAGTGCTCTTAAGTTTATCAGTGTGTAGCCACACACGTGGCCAAATGTGGCCAACGAATGCGCGCGCAACGTCGTGCTCACAAATTCCTTTCTTTTCCAGAGTCTCAGCGGCCGGCTAGTAAAAGAAGAAAGCGGAAGGGCAGCACATCCGGACCAGGCAACAACGCACCTCCCGCGCCAAGCAAAAAACGTTCACCAGGGCCAAATTTTTCTCTAGCGTCGCAGGTAGATCCCTCGATTGGTTTTCTCAATGAGGTAGCACATCGTCAATCGTGTAAGAAGCAGACGCTAACTAGATGTCTCTTTACTTTGATCTAGGATGTGATGGTCGTGGGTGAACCTTCTTTGATGGGCGGCGAATTCGGTGATGAGGACGAGCGATTAATTACAAGGTTGGAAAATACGCAATACGACGCCGCAAATAATCTAGATCCTCACAGTCATGACGCATCTGGTGGACCGCCGCCACATCCTCATCAGTTCCACTCGGAACCGACACCGGGTAATTCCTGGCCGCCAGATCGCGGTCCTGGTCCACCACAGGGAGGTCCCGGCAATCAGGTAATCATTTTTTCACAGTAAAATTAAAGCTTCAAATTAAAGAATGCGCATATTACACGCGCGTAATTTTGTAGAATAGATACAAATATTCAACAAGTTTCGAATCTCAAAGAATCAGTTGAACTAATTCATTAAAATAACTGATATCAGATATTGAAACAATTACTTGACTCCTGAATTCGGCTATGTGTGTCATTATTCGGTTGATATCTCGGATAAACCAATACTAAAGATGCTCGACTCCACAGAAGATTAAAGAAAAGTAAAGTAGAAGGTTTAAGAAAAAGGTATTGACTCCATCTTCGAATACTATTCAGAATCCTATTCAGAGCAGTCATAATGACGCGTGTATGCGTGTGCTTTAGGGAGTCCAGGGTGGTCAAGCGGGCGCGGCCGCAGGTGTACAGGGAACGCAGGACGCAAGTCAACAGCAGCAAGACAAGAAGAGCCCCGCGGTGAGCCAGTGAGGCCAGGAGTCCCCGCGCCCCCCCACCAGGGGGCGACGGGGGCGCAGGCCCAAGAACGTGGCTCCCTAGCGGGGCGAGAATCCTAGCCTCCCCACTGCCGCCGCCTATTTGGCCTCCGCGGCCGGCTCCATGACTGGCAGGTTGTCGTCGCATGTCGGCATGCTTCCGCCGTTGGCCTGCCAGCCCGGCTTGCCAGCAGCAGCACCGGGCCATCATCATCCGGAGCAGCATCCGCAGTTGGGTCACGTGGCCGCCGCCGCCGCCGCCGCCGCCGCTGCCGCCGCCTCGATGGGCATGGAGTCCTCGGAACTGATGGCGGTGGCTCATTACCAGGCGCAACAACTGCAACGACAGTTGTTGGCCGAGCAGTCAGGTCCGGGTACCACGATGTTGCCGCCTACGTCTGCTCAGCCTACTGGTGGAGGCTTGATGCAGCCGCAAGGGCTCCAAGGGCAGCAACAGGGCCAACTCCAGCCGGGTCAGGATCCGCTACAGAGCTTGGTGCAACAACTACTCTGTCTACAGCAGATAGAGTATTTCCTCGCGCAGCGTGGTCATAAATGAGTACATTTACCAGAACGTAATATATGGGTCATTTCGCGCGGAAGAATGAAAGAATCAGGCCAGAAAGCGACGTTTGGGACTCGATGTGAGCGGATTTGTGCCGGTGCAAAAGTGCTCTGGTTCGCTGATAGATAACATTCGCGCCAAATCGTTGTACGACCCGCTGTCGCCGTTGATGTTGCGACGCTGTTGAGAATGAAGACGAGGACGGACGATACGCGGCGGTATCTGCTCGAGTTTCTACGGTTTTTCTAATTCTCGAATGGAGGGGAGGTAGCGCGGTGTCTCCGAATTCACCACGACGATACGGGAAGATTGCGGAAGAAACTGGACGACGGCAGCGGCAGATAGGAAAAACGGCAGTTGCACCCGTTTATTCGTGGATCGCTATATCGCTTCGGGACATCGTGCGGACGGACGGCGGTCTCCGAGATAACCGAGACCAAGTGTTTTAGCGTGTGATAAAACTTTATGTCAAAAATTATGTTAAATATGAAAGCTGGAACGATGTGATTGTGGGAAAGGGGGGTGAAGAATCGCTCGCGGATGAAGAAGAAGCGAGAAAATGGAATGTTAATGCCACGCGCGTCAGAGACGCTTATCCGCTCTGGTGCGATCTGTGAATGAATCTCTATCCGTCAACAGTATTGATATAATTAATAGAGTAAATGAATATATATATATATATAAAATATTGTAAGAACTATATATATATATATATATAAATATATATATATATATTATATCTCGTAAGTACGTATTTGTGCAAACGTCAGTGTGCAAGTTAGGCAGAATGCGTGGTGTGATAGTAGTTCGGGGTATATGGGAGAAAGAAAGAGAGAGAAAGAGAAAAAAATGAATGCGAGAAGGTGTGAGTGAGTAAACAGAGACAGCAAAAGAGTGAGGAAGAAGGAGCGATAGAGTCACCTTCGACTCGAAGATTTTTTAAGCGCGGGGACCGACCGAACGCCAATGCATAGCCTCGTTGAATGTCCCGAGGGCTCGTTGTAGAATTTTATCCTTTATTACTACTATATATAATAATAATTATTTGACGAACCACGGAAAGCGTAAGAATATTTTGCACACTAAATATGTAAGAGAGAGACTTTGTTCCAAAGGTTCAACACGGTTGGTATATATAACATAAGTGTAAAGCTTTCTCAAAACCGAGACGAGACACGGAATCAATCCCCACGGTGCAGGAAAAAGAAAATTGTAAAAGCGTTTTTAACATTCGTTGTAAACACACTTCGTGTTTTACGTTTAGAATATATTGCGGTACGACACGTAGCACAGCACGTACCCACGTCTTACGAATTATGTCGAATTCTAACTTTATATCTAAGTGAATATTTTACGTTCACTAATCTGATTGTGCTTTAATTTTTTAACGAGAGATTCTTTTTAACGGCTTTTTATTAGGCCCTTATCATTTCGCGATAAGTAATGCGCGTGGTGATTCGATATTTTATATAATGTATGTCAGATGAAGGCACATGAATGGCACACAACACGTACAATATGTACACGTAAATCCGGACCAAGTTCCTTGCGTGTTACGTTTAAACATCATGTATATGTTCCTCATTTTGTTTATATACGTCGCATATGTTCCTATTTTTATATTGCTCTTTGTGATTCGTTATGTTCCCTTCTTTTAGCACTCAGATGATTTTTATAAGATTTGAAATGTTTATTTAAATCATCGATATATTATTTGTCGATTAATGTGCCCTTCGGGTCTTCGAATCATTTCTCTTGTGCGATGACTCGTCGTTGCAAATGATTAATTCCAACTTTGGATTAAAGAAACATCTAATAATTTAAAATGTAATTTGTATAGAAATCCTGTATTCTGATATATATTTGTGTATGTATTTCTGGAAAGAGTATTTGCTTTGACGAGATTCGAAGTTACACATGCGTCGCAATGTAAGAAAGGGGAACATCATTTTAGTTGTAATTATTATACATCACACAAACTGCGAATTGTCGATGTTTTCCCGCGTAACTTTTCCGCGTCACGCGCTTGAGCACGACGTAGGTACGAGCTCTGCTTCGATTTCAGAATATAAGCTCTTCGCGTATAATATAAACACAATACACAGATACATCGACACGAACACATAAGTAATTTGCGTGTCACGAATCGCTCCGCTCTCGCAAATACTTCGTGTCGATGTAAATCGCAAAGCGCACTCGCGGATTGTTGCATGAGCCGCTTCTACATCATTGTCATTAACCAATTAACGAATCTACGCCGTCGCATTCTAAGATAAAGTTTCTAGCTTTCGGTTCTTTCTTCGGTTCCATGAAGCTTAAAGCTCGAATTACGTTTTATCCTGCTGCCTATTTGTTTGATCGTAATCCAAAGAAACAAGCGACGTTTTGCGACGGCGGGATCTTCGAATCGAACTATTCTCGGAAGCCTATAAGAGTTGAAGTTCGTCCGATTTTATCGAAAGAACAGAAGGAGAAAAGCGGCGACAGCGGCATATACATATAAACGCCGGCGTTTCGTCACGTCCGTGAACTCTGCGTCTTCCCAAGACGAGAGCATCTTCCGCATCTTCGTCGTGTCGATATCGCGCGGGAATAAATTTTAAAATATGTACAAAGATCATTGTCTCATATAGTACACGTACACATTACACGCATACTACGAACATACACATACGCGATACAAAAGTATCATTCGTATATTCTTTCTCTTTCTCCTTCTCTTTTCAAGAGGAAAACGCCATTGCTTTTTTGTTACTTCCTCGGTTTCTGACGCAGAGATATTGCCGCACATTGATCTTACATCCTTTCTTTTTTGTTTTATTGCAACAAAGTAGGCTACACACATACGTATGGCTTACATATAGAATGTACCGAGAACGAGAGACGAGTCGCTTGTAATTATAAATCTTAAAAGAAGAAAAGAGAACGCGCGCGTTTGCGCGCGCGCGTGCCGATGTGCACGCATTTTGTACGTGCATTTACACATACACATTCACATACACGTATACCCCGAAATCACATGTAAATCATGAATTAGTTAGATAAGCCACGCGTGAAGCCAGTACAGTCCCACGGCGTGAGAGTGTGCGAAAGTAGGAGGAAGGTGTACTTCGTGAAATACACTTGAGCATGTAGAGAGAGAATGAGAGAAAGCCAAGCGAGGTCGCAGAAAAAAAGAGGGAGAAAGAGAGAAAGGAGAGAGTGTACGTGTGTTAAGGAGCGCATGTGTATGTCTGTCAGTGCATGCACGCACGTATATGTGTGCATGTGTGCATGTGCAGGAGCGTATGGGAGAGAATGCGAGTGATTTCGACACGAGCATGCAGTGGGTTTTAGCATAAATGATCTATTGACAAATGTTGTATATTATTACGAATTATAATGACACTATTATAATTAATTAATTAATTAATTAATTAATTATTATACCCTAATAATGTGAATTGAATTTAAACGACAAAAAATACACGAAATGATAAGTAATAGGCGAACAAATTTTTAATTGTTAGCGAAGCACACACGAAGCCGGAATTATAACGCCCCACGGGCCTTATACTTTTAGGGCCGAAACTCGAAAGTAGCAGGCCGATCCGCACGACGGAGTCGAAAGTACCGAACGTAAGAGCACGAGCGTAACGTTGCGGCCAAGTCGCGCGGAGAGACGGCGAACGTATGGAAACTCAAAATCCTTGCCGGGAGAAAGTGCATCGCCCAGCCTCGAGCGGCACGACTCGCCCTCCGTATAAGGAAAGGACATATTCTCGACGATCCTCGTTCGAATCTGTAACGCGATTAACGGCGCCTCGCTGCAAAGCGAAATCTTTCAACATTCCGCAGTGTCGAACTAGTCACATTCACAGGGAAGCAACAATCGTAAGGCGTACCGATCAACATTTACGGCCGATGATTGATTCTAATCGCGGTACCTTTATCGGTTCCTCAGTGCCTGTGGCCTTGTGCCACAGTTGCTTGAAGCGAATTAGCTAACTGGCTCTGGTGAGATTGGTCCTCGGACATTGGAACAGACTGATGAAAGTTTAGCAAGATATTATCGCTAGATATTCCCGTTTGTGCATTAGATATATTCTTTCTTCCAAAAGTCATTACTCACGTAAATCGTCTCTCTTTGGAGTATGCATTTCGGTTGTTAAATAAATCTCGATTATTTCGAACAGTCGGCGATGCACTTTGAAATAACGTTCTAAATACGTCACGATGCGATATGATATGAGGTTTGACGCATCCAAACTCGGCCGCATCTTCATCAAAAGCTATTTTAACTTTGAATAATAATTCTTCAAGAGAATCATCGCGTTACGGAGGACATCTTGAGTGAGACTCGTACGAATCTTTTGTACAAGAGATAAATAGTTGACAAAACTCGGTGAAAGTATTCGTCATAAATAAGTCGATCAAATGGATGATCCGGAATCGTGTATTAATCTGCGAAGGATGCGGCTGTTGTTAGTTTCGGGCGCGTCTCGCTTCTTTTCTTTTTTCTTGGAATACATTTGCGAAAAGCAAGCGATTTCTTATAAAAAAAGAAAACATTTTGAATGTGATGTAATAATACAAGTCCACGCGTTGGTAGTCGGGATGACATTTAAATGCTTGCCTTTGAAGTCGCGCTACGCGTTTTCGCGCAATTAGCTTATGAAGGATTACGAGAGCGAAAGATACGCGTAACGCATTTCGGGAAGTCATCAATACGCGTATCGCTCTTAATTACCTAACGCAAATTCGCGTTAATTACGATCTTTGTTGCGCGATCCTCAGTACTCGCGAGCAATCAAAGGGCTGTTGCAATTTCGTTAATGAGTAGTCATTCTATTTTCATCTAATTCGGCTGAAATTACCTTTGATTCATACATTATACAATATAACGCAGCTTCAAGGCACGAACGAGGCACTTGTCACGCATTTCTCAGGGAGATTTCCCTTTCGAGATTTTTATTCCACAACATTTATACATGACTATTTATAATTATCAATTTCTGATCTCAAGCATGTATTTATCTTTTTTGACTCATTTAAGATTGTGGAGTGAATTAAATTTCCGTATTTTAATATGTAATATTATATACTTAACGAAATTACGAGATTTTTTTCTAAAGACTAATAGAGATCAAGTTAAACTAAAGTTAATATATTTAGAGTCGATTTTAAAGTAAATTTAATCGGTATGTTAAAAATGATTAATATATTTATTAGATCTTGAATCTTTATTTTATCTAAAATAATTGGAAGCTACTTCGTAGTTTTCGATGGGATATCGTATAATTACTTGCGGCAGGGAAATTGAATGTATTCGCGCTGGATTCTCGTGGTAGGCTGCATCATTAAACGCACTAAAACGATAACGTTCAATTAAACCTTTTGCGATCGTGCATATCGCGCGCGATTCACGAAGCCACCGGCTGATAAACAGCAAGCGCTCGATTAGCTTAATTTCTATTCATCAACAAGATTTAGCACGTATGACATTTGCCGGTCGTATTACCGCGATGTCGTGTTGTAATTCACGATTAATATTTGATAGACTGTTAATAAACGAACTGTTCATCTAGCGTTTGTGAGTGCCGCGAGTACCGTGTTCATTTAATTGACTCATTCACATCAACCGTATCGACATTCGCTTTAATTATCTATGGAACGATTGGTATTTTGTCAGAACATGAGAAATTGTGAAGGAGAACTGCAAAACTATTTGTCGAGTTTAAAGATTTCAACGAGTTGTTTTCTTTTCCGCGTCATAAATATGATTGTCGTTTTTTATCTAAACGAAAATTTAATTCGACGCATTCTGATAGAATTACCGTCCGAAGACGTGATTGATCGTGATGAATTTCGCACATGAGAATCGCACAATTTGGTTTCTAAGTCGAAAAGATCTCGAGTACATTTTGACTCAGGGAGAAGAACGTGTCGTATCCAAAAGCATTACTTGGGACCTTTGGACTGAGCAGCCGAATGACTTACCGTCGGATTATCATTGACCATTTCCTTTTCGCCGATTGTATATCGAGCAAATCGCGTCGTAGGACTGATCTTCGCAGACAGTTTCTCATTTTAACGTTTTAGTGGTCGAGCAACTTCGCTCAAAATGTTTAGATTTCAACATCTAAATAATCGTATCGGAGACTTCTCGGCAATCCATTTTTTCATTTTTATATAAAAAGAATAACAGAGAACTCGATACTTGGCGTGTTTTATCTTGTTAAATAAATCTTTGCACAAAGATCGTTTTGATTGTTCGTACAAGTCGGCCGCAAATGTAACGTTTTGTAACGCCGCGTGTGATTTATACTCCGAATGGAGGCTTGAGTTATCATCGCGTTCCGATCTACGCACGATTTGAAAATCTCTTCACAAATCAAATTGCATATCACACTCACCGTGTCTCAGGAGGAGCAGATTAGTGTTACGGAGGTCGTGTATCGCGCCGCGATCCTAGACCGATTAGCGTCTCACCCTGTTGTCCATCCCGATACCATTTACCTAAGAGATATTATTCCAAATAATTGTTGACAGATGATCAATCGTATGTATAATAATAAAGAGAGAGAGAGAGAGAAAGAAAGAACAAAAAAAAAGAAAGACGTGCCACTCGTCGCTGAGTACAATGTACACGCGCGAAGGGCACCTACCGTTATATGTTCCAAGTTCAGAGGACCTTTTCTCGTTCGCGTAATCGCACCCTGGCATTCCTCGAGGTTTCGCCTCGCCCTTGTAGATCCCAGTACACGTCCGGCTGCAAGTGCAATTGAAATCCTTTAATCGCGCACAAGGAGAAGGCGATTTTGCCTCAGAGAGCGGGCACTTTTGGACGACTTATACTTTCAAATCAAACAATTGTCATCACGGTTCCAGTTACATTTTATATTCGCGTTAAAGCTCTAATCAGGGAGGATCATTCGCCCGAGGCCGCTTAATCGAGAATGTCGGTACAGTCGATGCTAACTTTCGTTGAATGTAACTATTAGTTTAGATAGAAAATTGCTCTTCTATTCGCATTAGCCGGAGCCGAGTCGGAATTAATTAGTCACGGCGGGGTCGGTGCATTTCCGCAATTTCCTCGGGCCGCGCGAAAGTCTAAAAGACGCCTCGGCCTTTCGGATGCTCCTCAGACGTCTTTTAGACCCGCGTTTCGCTTCCCTGACGTCGCCTACGAGCAGCAGGAGACGGGACGAGGGGGAGAGGGGGGCTGTTCCGTGTAAACGTAATATCCCTCGCGGCGGGACGCGTTTGCCGGTCGGCCGCTATTCCGTAAATTCCCTCTGTAAATACCGTCCTCTGAATTTGGCACGGAGGCCTCCCGATGTCTCTCCGTGCGGTCTCGGTGCGGAGAAGCGCCAAGTCCCGAGATTGGGGGCGGGTTCGATCGGATCGTCAACGCCGGGCCAGTCTTGAGCGATGATTGCGCACCGACATTGCGTGTAAAATATTAGCGAATTAGGGACGATTTAATTGCGAACAAGGATATCACACCCACCTTACCCTGTACTCTAGTGGACATGGGCCAAAAACTCGGTATATTATATTAATATACGTTCAAGGTTGGCCCATCGCCATGACCAATGAAGTAGCAAAAAGGAGGGGAAGCGGCAGATGCGGGGGAAGGGGGGGGGGGGAAGGAAGGGAGGAAGTTAGGAGCAAAGAGCGAATTGTCATCCAATCACATTTTTACGCACTCCAAATTTTTATCCTCGTCATTTGTATCATAGCAGCCGTGTGTTTAAAGACGACTCCACATTATGTGTATGTAATCAAAATTGTAACTGATAAAACGTTAATAAAAAAACGATATCCGAAATCTTCCCCGCCTGTGAACATCGTCGCCCCTGATCTTTCGTCCACCCGATTCGATTCGACCTGCGATAGTTTGCGCGACTTTTCGTTTTAATGTCATTCATCTCGTAATCTTGAATATTGGAGAGAAAATCGATCGCCACTCATTTTGCAGAGCTGGAGTTCCTCAAGTAAGAGTTTGGACGTCGTCCGCCATTTTCAAAATACTTGTCACAAATACGCATTCAAATCCATTTAATATTTGCATAATTTATTAATAAAAAAATTAATTTTGTCCATATATGTATATTAATATAAATATAATAGTTCATTAATTCATATATTATTATTAGTTTAATAATATATTAGTATAATAATATATTAGTTTAATAGTTCATCTATATGTATATAGTAATATTATTATCACTACACTGAAAAAAACTTCTGGTTAAAAATGGACAAATCAGAAAATCTTATAGGATCGATCAAATATTCTAGTTATTATGGTTATTATGATAGAACTCGATACTTTATAACTTATAATAACTACACGGAGAGAATTTTTTGTTATATTTTACCGTAAAATTCACTACAAATTTTAACATGTTTGGTGATAAGAGTAGGATAACTAGACAATTACATAAAAATAAAAAAAACCTGTTAAATATTACCGAAAATGATAGAAATTTGTGAAATGTACAACAGAAATTTTATAAACTACATAGTAAATTTTTATAACTACATAGTAAAAATTACCAAGCAGATTGTAATATTATTCAGACAGATTTTATATTTTATTGTGATAGATATGAATAAATCAGAGAGAATTTATAAAAATCTTCCAAATTTTAGTTATCCCACGATTACCATGATTTTTAGGCTAAATTTTAAGAGAAAATTCTCTCCGTGTAGAATTTCTATTATAATAATCAGAATATTTGATCAATCCTAACAAGATTTTCTGATTTGTCTGTTTTTAAGCAGAATTTTTTTTCAGTATATGATAAATAAAAATCTGCAAAATAAATTATACAGAATATAAATTTCTTCGTAATGGAAGACCTGAGGCCAAGTGCCGGAATCGAAACTTGTCTAACGGCGTCCAGACTCTCGCCCGAGGAATTCCAGCCGCGATCACGTTGAGCGGAGCAGACGCGAGAAACTCATCTAATTACCTCTATATTCAAGCAAGTTGATCTCTTACGCACGCGTCGCCGCGCGACATTCAACTGAACCGATAATCGGTGATCCGCGGAGCGCGGGACAAGCAACGCGAGTTCGCCGAGATCGTTTGTCGCGCGGTCCGCGATTTCCGCGAAGCGGGAGCTGGAGTTGGCGCCAACTTTTCGCCGCCGCGGACATTTGAAACTCGCGAGCCGATTGGTCGGGCCGTACCGCAGCGCGGCGCGCGCGACGCTCCGGTCGCGCCGGCACATGCTCGGCTCACTGCAGACTGCTCCGCCGTCGACGGTCGACCTTCCGCGGACCGCGATCGATGGTTATGTACGCGCGGTTACGCGTCGTGGACAGACAATTACGATTTTCCCGTGTAATTGGTGTCACGTTGCCCGATCAGGATATGCACTGATCTCGGGCCAGCAGGCGCCTCTCGCACGCGTGAACCGAGTTATCCGCTACGCAGAAGGTGGAGAAGAGTCTCGAAGCCGGCGGGCGAGGGTGTTGCGCAGTATCGCCACGAGAACGCGGTTATCCGCACCGCGGGCTCGGCAGTCGTAAATGAAACCGAGCGGACTGAGGAATCCGTGAGGGAGCGAACGATGTACACGTGGAAGCTGACCGGTCACGCTCTCCGAAGATTCAACGTCGGCAGTGGCGACGGCAGGTTAGCGCTCCTCCTGCAGCACTGCGGCCCGAGAGCACCAGGTTGCGGCAGGCTCGGCAGCTACCGCAGGCGAATAAGCTCGTGGTTCCGGGAACAGGGCACGCAGACAGCCCAGGCCTGCAAGAGGCAGTTTGAATTCGTGGCGGCCCAGAGGATCAGGAGGTACATACAGATATTTCACCTTTACACGAGGATATGGGACGAGGGTGCGCTGAGGGAGTTCATGCGGCTGTGGAGGCTCAGGCTCGCCAAGAACGCCAGGAACTTCCTCATCAGCGCGGCCGGCGTGAGCGTGTACAACTGGGACCGCGACAGGATAAGCGACGAAGAAATTAATAGGTACTTCCAAATGCTTGTGGTATACAATGTATTTTTACGATGATCCTTCTTCACATTTCGCATTGCAGGTACAATCATGAGATTGAAAGAATTTATAGGTTACGAGACTCCACGGTGGTCTGCGCAAAGTGTCACTTGAGAATTGTTGTCGATACTGTACAACCCGATGTAAAATATTGTAAATGTAATGGAGTTCACCCTTCTGCTGTTTCTAATGAAAATCGTAGGTTTTCTTCTATCAACTGTTTAATATTGAAATATCTTATGATTTTATATATATATATCTATAATATTTGAAATGTGTGTAGCAGATGGTTGGCAACCTTTCATCGAACGTCAAGATATGTTGATATGGAGAAAAATAGAGCCAGGCTCGGGTGGATTATTTGCCTACAAAGTATACGGTTCGTTCTCTGACGTCACCGCTGAAGATTTTCTGCAAGTACAAATCGATGTAGATTATAGAAAGCAATGGGATCCCACTGCTCAGGAGTTGCAGATCATTGAGACTGATCCAAAGTTCGAATCGTCTGTTAATCACAGTACTGATGTTATCCATTGGGAAATGATTTGGCCTGTAGGTATAATATAATGTTATCTTTTTTGGATAAATCACTTAATGATTCGTTAATTTGCATTTGTGCAGAAATTATTTTCTAATAGAGATTATGTATATCAACGACGATGGATCATGGATAGGGAAAAGGGANGTGTAGTTATTGTTAGTCGAGTGACGGAACATCCTGATGTACCAGAAAGACGGGGAATTTATAGGTATATAAAGCACAATCCACATAACATTCGAAA
>JAJVSH010000042.1:815663-878787 GCA_021460005.1 Tetramorium alpestre | reverse complement strand
AAAAAAAAAAAATTTACTTTAATAATTAGTTTAATAATTGAGTACTAGAATAAATATCAAAATAAGAAAAAAATACTTGTTTTTTTTATCAATAAATAATGAATAATTTAATGTCTATATACATTTAACAGAGTCAGAACATACTGGTCGTACATGGTAATAAAGCCTTACACAGATTTCCACGAGCAAGGCATTGAATTTGGACTTACTTATTTCGATGATCCTGGCGTCGCTGTACCGTCTGCTGTCACTGCATGGGTAGCACTAAGAGGTTTGTCACAATTATAAAGTAAATTCTAAAATACATTTCAATATATTTGTAATAATAATAATTGTAACATTTATCTTAGGTTTACCAGACTTTCTAGTTCGCATGAGACAGGCCTCAAAGGATTACCAAAAATATAAACTAATGAAAAAAAATGCACCTGACAGTAAGCATCTTACTTTATCTGAAGAGGGCGTTTCCAAGGAGCAAATCAAAGTCAATGTAGAAGATAAGTTAAAGAACGATAAAACACCAACGAGAGATTATAAAGATCACCAAGACGATTCTACTAACGATACTAACAACTTAGATCTAACGCATGATGTACAGCAAGAAAATGACTTAGCGGAAAGTGAAAATAAGGATACCACTACTGCACCTAAAGAGGAGCAAGGTTTATTACATTATTTTTATCTTACGAAATTATTTGCATTTTTGGATTTTTGACAAATGGATTTAATGAAATAACTTTTAACTAGTAGATGTTTTAACGTGATGTTTTCACATGGAGGAAACAATAATCTGCCAATAAAGCTATAGAACAGAGATTCGTGGAAGATAATTGGAACAACTGACATTTTATTAACGTATATTGGACAAATGTAGTTTCATAGATAATAAGAACGAATATGATACAACTATTTACTTTCCTTTTTTTTAAAAAATTTGATTTCCATTTTTTATAAGAAGAAACAAAAATGTTAATCAAGAAGTGAGACTGATTAGATATGTCATCGGCTTTAGCCCATTCGTTTATCGAAAATTTGCATTGTGTCATAAAATAACGAACGAAAACAAGCAGAAGTCTTTGAAGTTTTTGAATTGTACAAACGTGGTATTTTGAAAGAACTGCTTAAATTTGATAATTTTTGTAATATCAAATTTAAACACCTGTATAAAGTAAATTGAATTCATGTATCTTTAAGTATAGTATGAGATGTATAAGATATATTTATATATATTTATTTATTTATTTATTTCATCTGTATGTATCACAAATGTGAATTTATATCAGTCAAAATTTTTAATTGTAATGCTACACTTTTCTAAAATTTTTATTAATATTAATCTTTTTAGGCCAATATATAAATACACTTGTCTTTAATAAGTTAATTAATAAAAATGTTTTCATTAAATTCTTGGTTTGATTAAAAAACATTAGCAATTGTTTAAAATTGTAGTTAAAATTATAAGAAAAAATTTTACCTTATTTTCGAAATATAAGATAAATATTGTATAAATATATCTTAAATATTTCGTATTGTATATAAAATATACATATATATATGTATGGATATGCATAATGTAAATATATAGAAAAACATATATTTATATATTATATACATGAAAGCAGTGTCACGCTTTTCAAAATAAGAAAATAATCATAGAGAATACAAGTGTAATAATTTCATTAGAGAATTATATTATGTAAATAAATTATCTGTTAATCACATGATGTTAATAATAAATAATGTTGTTTGTATCTCAAATAGAAAATGTTATTTACATATCAGTTTTTATTATTTAATGTTAATGTATATGTTAATGTATAGTTTATCAAAAGAGATGACAGAAAGATATGCTAAAAATAAATTTCTTGAAGCATAATTAAAAGNGTTTATATATATATATTTTTATATTATACAAATATACAAATATTATACAAATACATATTATACAATTGTGCTTATTAAAGTGTATTTTTATATCTTCTCTGTAACTACTTCATCGATTGTTACACTGGATATCAAAATATCACCTTCTATGTCTAACTTGAAAAGAATTTCTTCAGATAAATTCTTTGGCATGGATGAAAAACCTGAGCAGTCTGGATCGTGACATTTCTGATATATCTTTTTTGTATTTAAATCCACAATCCAATATACATTGTTGCTTTTATGATACCTACCAATGTTTTCACAGTATCTGTAAAATAATGTAAAAGTATTATGCGCTGTCTTTAACATAGCTAGATGGATGTATAAAAAAATATAAAAAAATAAAAATTAACTAATAATTGTTTGATTATGGATTACAGTTATATTACCTGTTGCCATAAATTTCATATCTCAATGTTTTGGTTTTATCAGAATATTTAGCGATACGTATCTTGCCAGGATGAACGAGATCATTAATGTACCTGTCTATTTCTGGGTACGGTGAGGTCTGATCATCATTCTCGTGAATTGATCGTATCGGTACTTTTGAGTAAAGCTGAACTTTTACATCGTTTCGATTTGAAAACTCGAGAAGAATTAAATTTTGCTTGTTTGGAAAGTACGATATCAGGGAATCCAAAAAGATCCCTAGCTCCTTCTCGCTGCATTTATTCACTGCATTATGCACGCAATCTGTAGCGACTGTTAAATACGATTGTTTCCCCCATTTGGTGGACAGGTACATTCTAAAATGTCTATTCTTCGTATATACACCAGTGTCAATAAACAATTTTTCGCCGTGCTCTGTCTTCACAAACATTTCTTCGATATCTGCTATGTTAAAATTACTCAAAATGCCATTCAACATGTCCGATTTTAAATAAAGGAGGATATCATTGTATATAGTTTTGATCAACTTTCCAACATGCGTGTTGTCTTTGAAAGCCGTGTCCTTTATAGTAAAAATTACATGTCTGCTAAATTTCGTACTGGATGTAGAATCCAGGATTAAAAAATTACTTCTGTCGCACAACAGATGATAATGATTAAGTAAATACGCTCGTATGATATCTATTAGAGTCCTGGTCATGCGTGGTCCATCGCAAAGTGGATTTAATTCGATTGGGTACTCCAAATCCAGATATAACCAACATGGTGAATCTTTTGGTATTACCTGTTGGATTTACAATAATTTTCCATAGACTTTATATGTATATACACACATGTACAAATACATATACATACTTTACTAAGAACAAGTGAAATATATGTATATTATTTAAAACTCACATTTGTTATAAAAAAAGTTTCACAATATTTTAGAACGATTGCACATATAATTTTAATTTTTAATTATAGAAAAATGTTTACAATACGAGAATGTACTCTTAAACTTTCTATAAGTTATAACATAATTACATAAATACACTTGTATTTAACAAGTAAAAACTAGTTCTAGAATATTAAACAAATAATTGGTGGAAGGAAAGATTAATACTTGTGCGATACATCATCCAAAACGTGCATTCTTTTCACAATCAAGAAAAATACTTAAATATATCTTTTTTCTAAGTATAAAGCGGACTTGTGTGTCAACGTGCTTACCTCGTACGAGCATCTCTCTTCCTCCGGTTTGATCTTGTAATACCACCAATAGACCTCCGGATGCGCGACGACGAATCTGCGACTGCCGTCGCTGGGCCGCTGGTACACGAAGGTGCACAACGTGTCCGTGTTTGTGCTGCGTTCGACAGCTGTAGCCAGCGCGTCAGCCTGTTTGTGAAACTCCTGCCAGTATTGGGTCGGGCCCAATATATGTGTCGGCATGACCCGATGCGTTTTCACCCAATTGAATTTGGACGGCGTTCGCTTTCGTATCCTGTCGCCGTAAAACCTCTTCGTGCAAATCGGATCCATCTCGATCGATGGAACCGACAGTTGTCAATCTTTGCGCGGTCGCTGCTCTATCCCGATTTTCAGCCGCGATACTTCTGGCGACGTAAATTTATACATATATGAAGCAGCTGATCTAATCTTTTCCCGCCAATCTCGCGTCGGTTGATAGTCGCTACGGTCGCAGGCGCGATGGCGGCAATTATGTATGTACAAAAGAGAATGTTATGATTTGTAATGGTGTAGAAAATATACTATTTAATTCTACTCCCACGTATTTAAGTTTTTTTTATTTGACATTAATAATAACAGTAATAATAACAACTAACAGTATTGAAAATAAATAAGAAAAAGAATTAGATTATGATTTGACTTTACTTATTAAAATTAATAGACTGCGCGAAACGTTCTACTGGGTTGATTCGCAAGTAGTTTTAAAATTAAATTTTCTAACTTGAGTTTTTTTTAACAATGAGTTGCGATATATTATTTAGAATAAATATTTGCTAGTTAGTTAGACGTGTAAGTTGTTTAGACGCGTCGGGTTTGCCCTATCAATAACTTTGAAGTATTGTTATTGAAATAAAAAATTGACGACCTATTTCAAAAGAAATATCTTTAAACTTTACTGACCACTTTCACGCTGCTCAATTTTTATCATGCATATTACCAATGTTTCGAGACGTTGAACGGTTCTTTAAATTCCTTTAAATTCCTAAATTATTATGTGGCGTATCATGTACGTTCGAATCCTCCATTTTAAGAAGATTTGAATTACTTCCGTTACTTAAACTGTCAGCTTTACTTGTCCGAGAAACGTCGCTTTCTGTATTAATTAAAAAGTAAAAGTAACGCAACATTTTCGTTACGTTAACAATTTCGCTTTATTCGCTTTCACAAATTTAAGAGGATGCATGCAGTTACTTTTTTGCAACCGAGAGATCTTTTACAGATAAATGTAAAAATTAGTGGACAGAATTAATAACACTTTATTAAAAACTTAGGATTCTCCCAAGTGATTATCGATAACTATCTACAGCGGAGCTTATTTAGCGAATTGACCTAACAGCCTTGGCTGCATAAACCGAAGCGAATTCTGTCCTAAGAAACTAGATCATGCATCGATCACATTTCATCATCGGTGTCTGTTTACGGGAAAACCGGTCATACGTGAAAGTTTGCCTGTAACCGATTATTCAAGCGGATTCGTGCAGCGATATGTTGTGGAGCGATCGATGTATTTTTCGATTATCCATTGTATGCAAATTCCTTTGAATTTCGACTGGAAATTAGACGACACGTATTCAATCTCTTCTACACCGAGACGCTTTCAGCTTGCTCGTTTTCTAGCCTTTTGTCTAGCTCGCTGTTCAATTGTGCGCACGCTCGCGGCTTTCTTCCCGGATTAATGATATTCATACGTAGATGAGGAATAAACAGGGAAACAAGAATACCTTGTCGACTTCGTAAAGAGGACTAATGATCGAAAGATCTCACTTTCGCTACTTAAACTGCCTACTTGTCTACGCGTGAAACAATGCCTTACGTACAGATTAAAAAGTAAGTATTTTCGTCCTGTTAACAAGTTTATTCATATCTAATACAGCAAAATTTCTGTTCGCTACTAATCTGAGAAATGTGAGTACTTTAAGAAACGTGTTCCATGTCAAAGGTGTCTATTGTGTGAAGGGTTCTGTTGGTTTCACGGGGGTAGAGCAAAATATGCGTGTATACAATGTGTGGGAGGTATAAATATAAAAAATATTACATACTATAAATATTATATACACATTTAAAGGGGTAATCTTGCGCGTGTACCGGAGAGAATACAATATACTGCCGAGGAGCTCGCGCCGATCGCGAGGGATTTACAGTTCTCGGAAATCGTTTACCAGGCGTAGCTAGTGCCGAAGCCGGAGAAGGTGGCGTGCACCACGGGCGCAGCAGTCTCGTACGAGTAAGGGGCGGCGTAGGTCTTGGCGATCAAGGACGCGGCAGGAGCGGCGTACGAGAGAGCCGGCGCGGCGGCGATCGCGGGCTTGGCCAAGAGCGGCGCGGCAGCGGCATAGGTCTTGGCCACGAACGGAGCGGCGTAGCTGTAACTTGGTGCGGCCTTGGCGATCAGGGGGGTTGCCGGCGCGGCGTACGTGGTGTACGCGGCGGTTTTGGCGATGAGCGGAGCCGGGGCGGCGTAGGTCTTGGCCAGGAGCGGGCTGGAGTAACTGTAGGCAGCGGGCGCGGCATATGCCGTCTTCGCCAGGAGCGGCGCAGCTGCGTAGCCGTAACTCGGCGCGGCGGCGTAGCTGTAACTTGGCGCGGCGGCGTAGCTGTAACTTGGTGCGGCGGCGTAGCTGTAACTTGGTGCGGCGTACGCGGCCTTAGCGATCACCGGGGCGGAATGAGCGGCGTACGTCGCCAAGGCCGGGGCGGCCGCGTACGCGGTTTTGGCGATCAGGGGCTGCGCGGCGATCAGGGGCTTGGCCAAGGCCGGCGCGGCGTAGCTGTAGCCGATGGGATGTTCCAACAGGGCGTCGTTGCTCACGTGGCTGTTGCTCACGCGTACCGACGAGTGCGCCGAGTCCTCGGCGCGGCTGTACGAGGACACCACGTTCTGGCCGGCGTAGCCCTTCTGCGTGGACTCCTGGCTGTAGCCGATGCTGTTGAGGTCGGCGGACACCGTGCCGATGTCGTAGGCCGCCGGCCCGCCGGCGCTCGCCATCGCGACGAAGGCTGCGAGCACTATGAACTGTGGAGAAATTAATTGGTTTTATCAGTGATACATAAAAATTAATGGATGGCGAATTTATGAGATAGATACTTTTGCATTATCTATCTACTTTATATTTATTTCATTTTACTGTATGTATAAAATAATAAATAAATATCCTAAAGAAGATTCTTTCTTAAGGAAGAATCTGCAAAAAAGTTAACAGAATTATCTTTTATCATTTGCGTATCATTTTTAAGATTTTGAAATTTGCAACATTGCACTGTGTTACTTGGTGTAAAATACCGAAACAATTTCCTGACAAAGATGCGCTTACCTTGAATGCCATTTTGCTCGTCTGAAGTGGAACAACTACTGGATTTCTGCCGAAATGGTAGCTGTCGGCCACTATTTATACACGGATGAGGTTGTAGGGGGTTCAATCGAATTTTGGGTACCTATCATGTTCGAGGTGATTGGGCATGGTCGATGGGAGAGGGAGACGTATATGGGACTTCTTTGTGAGAAATCATTAAGAAAGGAGCATACGAAAGGAGGCGCAAAGGAGAAGTAGGATAGTCGCTCGAGGGGGAACATGTACGAATTACACGGGCGTGGCTCCCCAAATTTAGATCGCGGATCCGATACTGTACGGTTTATTAGAAAATGTCGAGGGCAAACCGACACTTAATGACAATAATTACTCCTCTTTCTCGATATTTCGGCGATACGACGCATCCGAAAAATATGAACATTATTTACAAATAAGGTAAACGTTTAAGGATTGGTAACGTTATAAAGAGCTTGTACTTTCGATTTCGCCGATTATCCTGTTTTCTCATTTAGCCGCCTATAGGTTCTCTGAATAAACATTTATCTGTAATGCGAAAAATGAAATATTTAAATATCTTTATTGCATAAAAAATGTACAAATACTTATACAACTAATCCTGCATTAATATTTTTTTGTGCAAAATATAAAAATTATGATATTTTTTTACAAATTATGTGAATCAATTTTGTATTTTTTTTTTTTTAGTGAGTGTTGTAATTATTTTCTTCACTTATATTCCTTACTATTTACTTCTACCCACGTAAACTAGTATTAAGAATTAAAAAAGATACAAAGTAAGTTAAATCGAGATTAAAGTTAAAATCTGTATTGATGGAAATAGATATTATTCTTATGTGTTTTAATTATATATAAATACAGTATATGTGAGATTAATCTAATTTGCTTGAAAAGAAGGAAACTAACGATTCTCGTGTATTTTATGCTTTGCAAGTCTCTTCTTACGTAATATGATACATTTATATAAACTCACCATGATATTGTAAGACTCGCCAAGGACGCACTTTCTCCAAATTCCCATATTGGCTTAAGCGGTGTCATATGTGTAACAGTAGAGATACGTAATACTTTTTAGGTGCTCTCGTTATTAGAAGCGAAATGGGTGTGATCGCACGTGGACAGTCTCGTAGCCTTGAGGATTAAATTATTAATTTTAACTCCAATTACGTCATGTATGTACATACTTGTTTTGGAGAAAACACTGTTTCTAAATTAAAAATCAGACAAGGTAAGCATCGCGTTTATCAATTCGCTCTTTGTCTCGCCAATTTTAATATCGTTATATCACAACGAAAACGAATAAATGCGATTAATCTTAAACTAAAAATGTTAAACAAATGGAAAATTTCGAATAAATTTGCAAGAGAGAATTTAATCTCTTTTCTTCGTAAATATATCCGGACAGTAATATCATCGCGATTATCAGAGAACAGATTAAAGCCAATAAATGATAAATGGAGCGATAAGAGATACGCGAGAAAATGAATGATCATGATATCGGTTTCTCCTCAATGTCCCACTTATAAATTACGTTTAATGGGTTTTTAATACGATATCGGGAACATAGGTAACCTGCCAATGTTTGGGATAATACTTTATCACCTTCTTAATCGTTATTATTCTTTATGAATGCTTGCGCAATTTGCCCACTGAATTGCGATATTTTAATTAAGGCGTCAATCATCTCACTGTCAGTTTCAACGTTCATGAAAAATACAGAATCACGCTATGTTTGATCAAAAGCTATCTTTTCAATAGAATTTTTTTCAATGGAATTATCTTAAAATGTTTCTGAAATCTTTGAAGATCCAGTCGAGTCGCTTACAATTAAAATGAAAGACGCGAAAAACTTGCGTAAGGTATCATCGACCCTTTGTCATGTAAAGTTGGTCACCACTGCGCTTTATGTGATGGTGCTAGGTCACGGACAGGCGTACCCCTTCACATAAGTTGTCGAATTTTTTCCTTTGTAAAAGTACACCGCACACGGAGGTTGCGTTCAACCGTCTTTCCGTCCGTGACCCAGTATTACCCTAAATTTTTTATTTCCAGTAACATCGACTCTTCAATTTTTATTTAAAATATAAGAATATCACGTGCAAAGTAATTTTATACGTTATCTTTATTATATACTATTTGATACTTTACTCACTTTATCGAGAGGCATACGGAGTTCACAAAATTTTCATTCGGCAAGCAATATTATCTCGAAGTGACTCGTAAATGAGTTATTATTGACAGAATCTCTTGCGCGATTAGTTAAAATTTACGAAATCATTACGAGTGAAACAGCTGTGAACGTGAATCGATCGATATAATTTCTATATGAAATATACAATTAGTCTTCTGCATGAATATTTCACAAAAATTGTCAAATTAATTTGTTAAAATTGTTTCATAAAATTTAAATTACAGATATCATTTTATGTAATATTAAAAAATTCTGCAAGAAAGTGAAAAAAAAATTCGACGAGGATGGGATTCGAACCCACGCGTGCAGAGCACATTGGATTAGCAGTCCAACGCCTTAACCACTCGGCCACCTCGTCACTGACATTGACGGTTTCGAAATGTTCGTAGTAAGCCGTGGTGTCTCGACCTCTTGCAATACCATTACTCTGCAACTTTCATAAATTACACAATATCTGAGTAGTAAAAAACCAACTAGCCGATGTAAAACATATGTCAGCATTAGTATGCAAGTATACGGCGTGGCGTGTGCATTTCAAGAGCTCCGAATAATCGGACTGTTACAGCGGACTGATGTGTGTATGTACGTGTGCCGTATGAGAAGAGGAAAAGAAAACAAAATTATAAAGAAGGTCATTCTGATTTTCATCGAATTCAATAACGCGATGTGATTTCGCGATGCTGTCTCGTCGATGCCCGCAAAACGCCGTGCGGTACGAAACTTTCATATAAAATCACGAGATTAAAAAGACTTATTTATTAATATCTAAAAATTCACTTAAATTTATAAAATATTATACCGTTTATTTAAGTGCATTTAAATGTATAAAAGATCGCGATGAGCTACTCCTCTTATTACGCGACCATTATAATGCACGTTGTCGACGTTTAAATACGACGCTTGCTGATAAGCCTGCACAAATGCTTCAGAGGCATCCGTAATGTATAATATATTTAGTCGTACAAGTACCAGTAAACAATTTTTCAACGATACGCGCCGATGTAACCGACGTCAATCTCCCATGTCGCAATCCAACGATAAATCTCTATCATTTATTTACCTTCGGCGTACAACATACAACTCTCCCGCGGCGATGTGCGATAACAAAAAAAGTATATCAGAGATTTTTTTCGTGTCTACAACAGAGATATCACGTTGAAAGAATCGCGCCGCGGCTGCTCCGATCCGACAATGACAGACGCCTTATTCCGCGCGGGCGCTCTTAATCAGCATTAATGGCAGCGATGTAAGTACACGGGCGCAAATCGTGGGTCCGCGGTGGTTCCTTCCGTCCGACCTCCTTACGTGACCGTTAATCCTTTCCGGATTCTGTCAGCGGCGGCCTGCAGCTGAAACTCGATTGAGCAATCGCCCGCCGTATCTCCGATCTTCGACGGCACAGCTCTGATCAGTGCACGCCACGAGGCCTCGGCATCAAACGATGGAGACCATGGTGGAGTTTACACCGGTTTACGACGACGCTACCGCGCGATCGCTCGCCCGCGAATTTGCGAGGCTCGAAGGTGAGATATTGAGGCGCAGAAAAGGGGGTGAGGGAGAGGGATGGTTCCGTTCTGCTATCGCTAATTAATGAAACTTGGCTGGCCATGTTTATTTGAGTTTATATTTGAGTTGAGTTTATTATTGAGTTTATATCGACGTATTTCCATTAATGGATTTCTTGAATTCTTTGCGTTTACAATGCAAGTTATTCGTGTGGAATCCGCTCGCGTGCTCGACTTCGCGACGATGACGTGACAAGGACACGCGTGATGACATCGTTATTACAGCTATTTACGTAATGAGACTCTATCATTGTACAGGGCGTCTCAAAGCAACCAGTTTCTTCCGTCAGTTTCTGCTTTAGCTGAAGCATCGGAGAAAATAATTATTTAGAATTATTTATCGCACCTTTTAATTTTTAGCATTAAATAATTCCGAATAAAGAATAGAATTTCATCATTTTTGTTTTGCGAATTAAATCTTATTTTTAATTATTAATTAATGCGAAAATTATAGGTACTTTGACGTTTTCGTTAAAAGATAGATTTTAAATTAGCGAACGAATCATAATGATTATTCGACGACTTTGGAAAGTTTTGGATAAAGTTTGGACAAATATTGATATTTAATATCAATTTGACTAATATTTTTCAATCTTATATTACATTGAATATTTCTATCGTGATTAAAAAATCGATATTGAATTATTGACTCATTACTGTAAGATTAATAATAAAATTTATTTAATAACAAAAAGATCTTTAACATTTGTTTTAATATTATAGATTTAATTTAATGCAAAAGAAACGTACGGGAAATAAATGTGCATTTCCGTACGGGAAATAAATGTTACATAAAAAGTATTGTTAGTTTATCTCCATATTCTTTCTTCAGGCGTGTGTTACGTAGATCATGCGGGCACAACTCTGTATTCGGATACGCAGATCAAAAATGTCGGCGCCGATTTGCACAGCTCTCTCTACGCTAATCCGCACTCCATCGGGAGTTCGTCGACACAGGATGTTATCGAACATACGAGATACCGGTGAGAGATCACAACTACAAATAAATGGACGCGTCTCTGATAACGAATTACAGTTGATATGAATCAGCCATTTTCAGAATTCTAAGCCACTTCAACACGAATCCCGATGAGTACAGCGTTATCTTCACTGCGGGTGCCACGGCGAGTCTAAAGATAATCGCGGAAGGATTCCGCTTCAAGACGGATGTAAACAACGAGACGCCAACGTTCCCGCAGAATTCAGGAAGTTTCGTTTACGTGCAGGACAATCACACGTCGGTCCTCGGGATGCGAGATGTAGTCGCTGCCAGAGGCGCCGAGGTCATTTGCCTGGGCCATGATCAGGCGTTTCAGATTCTTAGCCAGCGTCCAAGCCCTCCTGATGAGACACCGAGTAGCAATTCTCTCTTCGTGTATTCCGCGCAGTGCAATTTTTCCGGATTGAAATATCCTCTTAAATGGATCAGAGACGCGCATGCTGGAGCGCTTTCTGTTTTCGCTAATAAACCATCAACTAGGTGGTACGTTTTGCTCGACGCAGCCGGTTTTGCGCCGACGAATAACTTGGATTTATCTATTTTCAAACCAGACTTTGTCTGTCTGTCTTTCTATAAAATGTTTGGCTATCCCACCGGTATCGGCGCCTTACTCGTTAAGAACACCAGCTCAGATGTTCTAGAAAAGATTTATTACGGTGGCGGTACTGTGGATGTCGCTCTCAGTTCTGAAAGATTTCACAGAAAACGTCAAGTATTATGTCAAAGGTAAGAAAGAATCGCGTTCGACCCCGAAACAAATGAATTAACCGAAACATCTTGATTCGCAGGTTCGAAGATGGAACTGTGCCGTTTCTCTCTATCGTGTCATTACGATATGGCTTTGAAATACTTTCCAAGTTAACCATGGACCAAATATCAAAGCACGTTTTTTCTCTCGCCAAGACTCTGCATCACTCCCTGCTAACGTTACATCACTGTAATGGTGAACCAGTTGTAAAACTCTATTCTGATTCTGATTATGAGGATCGCAACTCACAAGGGGGAATTGTTACGTTTAATCTTATCCGCTCCAATGGTGAATACGTAGGATACATGGAAGTTGTAAATATGGCAGCATTATTTAACATTCATCTAAGAACAGGCTGCTTATGTAATCCCGGTGCGTGTCAGAGATATTTATCTCTTTCAACTAAAGAAATTCTTCAAAACTACGAGGCGGGATATACATGCGGCGGTGCTGCAGATTTGATAAATGGAAAACCGACCGGAGCAGTGAGAATCTCTTTTGGATATATGTCTACAATTAAAGACGTTCAGACAGTTTTACTTATGATTACTGAATGTTTCATCGACAAACCGTGCATCAGAAAATTTCCGGAATGGTGGGAAAATCGCAAGATGGGAATTCATAAAAACTACAAGCATTTTCACAATTCCAATATCTTAGATTCTATTCCATGTATTATAAATAACGACAAAAATATTATAAACAATAATTTGCAAAACAATTTCCATAACAAAAGTAAAAGATCTGATGACATTATAAATTCTATAAATAAAATTAATACACAAATAAACAAATGTACCTTGCGACGGTTATTTATATATCCTATCAAATCGTGTGGAGCATATGAAATTACAGATTCATGGTACTTAAATTCAAAGGGGTTAGAATATGACAGAGAATGGATGATAATGACACTTTCTGGAATTTGCTTGACGCAAAAGCATCATACGAATCTATGTTTGCTTAATCCTATTATTCTTAGAGAGCAAAAAATTATGAAACTAACATATCCAGGTAATAATGGTTAAATTTTATGATTTTAGCATTTCGTAATTTACAAATCAATGTAACGTTATTATAACACAAATGATAATAAATTGTTTTAGGAATGCCAACAATTGAAATCCCTTTAGACAATACTTATGAAAATTCGGTGGCACATCCTATATGTGAAAGTAGAGTATGTGAGAGTAGAGTGCAAGGTATTGACTGTGGATCGGAAGTTTCCGAGTGGCTGAGTTTGGCATTGGGCAAACCAAATCTTAGATTAATTCGACAAAGTTATGGAAGACAAAAGAAAGGTACAATATAAATATTAAAATGTTAAGTCTCAAGGTTGCAATTAATTATATTAGTGGAGAACTTACTATTTTTCTTTTGTAGGATTAGACAAAGCAGAATTATCATTTTCTAGTCAGGCACAGTATTTAGCGGTAAACAAAGCAAGTGTGTCATGGCTTACCGACAAGGTATCTGAAGACGTAGATTTTCAAAAGGATACAGCTGTGCATCGATTTAGAGGAAACATTATTGTAGAAGGCTGCAAAGCTTTTGACGAAATGCAGTGGAAAAATGTTCGCATTGGAAATAATAATTTTAAAGTATGAATTTTTTTATATTAATAATAACTAAGTTATTGATTCGAAGTATATTGTTATAAAGGCATTAATTGGCAGGTAAACGGTCCTTGCACAAGGTGCCAAATGATATGCATTGATCAAACAACCGGCAAGAAGACTATAGAGCCATTAAGAACATTAGCGGAAGAGTTCCATGGAAAGCTGAGATTTGGAATCTATTTAACTAGATTGGAGAGTACGCAAGGTATGCTTAAGATTGGCGATCATGTATACTATTCTTAAACAAACGATTTCTAAATGAATTATTATCTTAAGTTTATGCATAAAGTTTATCATAAGCAAACTACAGACAAATCTCTATTTTATTAAGTATTTAATAATAATATATATATGTATATATTATATGATTAAGTACATAAATATTATAAACGTATAAATAATTTTTTCTGTAATATCAATAAAAATGAGCTTTTCATTCTGTACCTGATCTATAATCAAACGTGTTTACAATATTACACAGTCCGCGGCCTGTTGTTGGTCAACTTTCCTTACTGGTTTACCCGCGGATACATCTTTGATCATATCCGCGATCGCAACAAAGTCAGGAAACGCGAGCGTTTGGAGTTTAGAATATACCAGTTCATCATTCACTTGTACTTCAAAGGAAGCTAAAAAAATAACATATTTCGTTATTCATATCATTATTCATTTCATTCATATTTATATGCTATTTATTTACAACTTGCCTTGCCTACCTGCTGTGCCAGCGACAGAGGCATTGGGGACATTCTTCTTTATCTCCTCCGCCAGCTGAAGAAATTGTTTCTTGTGCCCACACGAGCCACTGTAAAATTATAGCGATTTGATCATCAGTCACAGAATATATATTCATGAACAAATTTCCTTTCAAAAAATACATTTTATTCCTTAGAATGTTGATTATATTCATTCATTTATATTGTCTACAGAAATCATGAAGAAATAATTTCATTATGAATTAGAATTACATAAAGAATGCAGCTAAAAGATTGCATTTTATTGAGATATGCAATCTTTTGTACCGTTTATTTTCAACGGCTGAGAAAATAATACTAACACATTATATTCTTAATCTACTTATCTTAAGCTTCAATTGAATGCATCATTTATTTGAAAATCAAAAATACGAAAAAAAGGACTAAATATTTATCTGTCCTCTTTCGACATCGTGTACCCAAGTAGAAGTTGAATCCGCGCTAATTATAACTCTAGCGATAGCCAAGATTAATGAGGACAATTGCGCGTACACTCACCAGTATTCAACGTCAATTTTCACGTCCATCCTGTCTTCTGTTTTACCACATTTTAAGTCACGGACGATCGTTGCAGCGTAGTGGCGTATTTCCTTCTCCGATTATTGACCATCCATTCGCTAAAAGCAGCGCTCGATTAGTGCGTAACCTAACCTAATCCATGTTTACGAACAATAGGCAGTAAAAATAGAAGAAAAACAAGAATAATACCGTTACACTTCAATGTCGATGCGCACCGTTCCTGCTGCTTTTATATTTTGTTGACACACGTCGCGTCGTCGAAAATAGAAGTCCGGCACAGTGATTACGCGCGATAAACAAAACACTTCCACTACTCGGGGAACGTCACGTCGTGTGATAAGAGAGTGATAGAAAAGGCAAAAATTGGAACAGCGTCAATTATCCTATCTGTTGTCGAATGTACCGTAACAATTCTCTCTCTTTCTCTTTCTCGCTCGTGCCGACTTTCTTCCATTTTCTTCGTCGAGGCCACTGTGGCAGTGGCAGCCCTGCGCTCGGCGCCATTTCGCCCATTTCTCTCCGCGCGGGCCCGTCTGTCGTCTACTGCGTCTACCCGAGTCTACCGTCACGGTCGCGGTGTGGTCGCGGGCTCGTCGCGTGGGGTGCACCCGCCGATTTGACACGCGTCAGGGCAGACTCGCGCGGGCACGCGAGCACGCGAGCGATCGGATCCCCGGGCGACGGTCTCGGCGCAGTTCGGCGACGTGCCGCATCAGCGGGGTGCGCGGACCTTTCGAAGGCAGGCACACGTAGGCAACAGGTGTCCACGTTGGCCGCCACCGCGCGTGTTCGCACAACAGCACGACGGTTCTCGCTAAGCCCGTCTCGCTGAGGACAATCTTCCCCGGGACAGAATGAATTACGACTACCTGGTGAAGTTCCTGGCGCTCGGCAACTCCGGCGTCGGGAAGACTAGCTTCCTGTACCAGTACACCGACGGCACGTTCAACTCCAGATTCGTGTCCACCGTCGGCATCGATTTCAAGGAGAAACGAGTGGTGAGAGAACAAGAGACGCGACTTAGATATTTAGGATAGATGATTGTTCCAAGCTTGCATATTTCTGTAAAGTCCCTTGCATATCTGAAGGCAGGGCCACGAGAGATGATAAGCTTGGAATAATTAGTCTATGTAAGCTGACTGTAAGCTGACTGAACGAAAAATATTGGATTAGTCATGCTTGTGTATTACGTACATCAGGTGTCAGCAATGACAGATGATACAAGAGCTTTACCTTGTGCATCGAGAAGTAACAATCATTTGTTATTACAGATATATCAAACGGCAAATGGCAGGACTCAACGAGTGCACCTGCAGCTTTGGGACACGGCTGGTCAAGAAAGGTACATACGTTAGAGAAGTTTGAGAATGCAGTTTTTCAGCAGGAACTATCTGCAATAGTTAACATGCATTTGTTGCATTCTTTGACAAATCGGCATTAAATTTTAGCGAGCAAGTGAGCGATTTGCATATACTTGCATATATTTATATTTGTGATGGAGATAATGTAGACATGCGATACTATTCTGTTATTATATTCTGCATTGTAATATCTTAATTTAACGACATTTCTGTGAAAGCTTGCATCTATTACATAGTACAAATTGTTGCAAAGATCCGAAAGATCCGAACGTAAATGTATACGACATATGAGACGTACGTGTTTTAATCAATATGTATAAAGTATCCTGCATGTGCAAACAGAGGCTTAAGACTCCCAATCTAACATTCCACGCAAGTAGCTTAACGTTATTAATATCCAGGTTCAGAAGTCTAACTACAGCCTTTTACCGGGATTCCATGGGTTTCCTACTAATTTTTGACCTGACCAATGAAACATCGTTTCTCGAAGTTAGAAACTGGCTGGAGCAGCTTAGGGTATTTGTCACTTATTAGCATTATTATTAATGTCGCACGTTCGAGCAATCGCGCATGTGTTTTAATCGAACGATTTTTTGAGTAATGTAAATTCCTCAATTTTTTCTATTCTTTTTCAAACCATCAACTACATATTGTAGTATTTATATTAACATAATATGCATTATGTGTTCAATAACATGAAATGCAATTATACTAATCTAATAACTATTTGATGCATGAAGATATAACATGTAGATAGAAAGCATGGAAATAACATGTAGATAGATTGTATATTAATAGTAACAAAAGGGGATAGTAATTGGAAAGAATCAAATTATGCAATAATATATCTCTAAGAACTTTTAAGGAATTTTTTATCTTTTTTGTATATATTATTTTGCATGATTATGTTCCTAATTCTTTACGTAATTTAACATTTTATAGAAATTAAACGCACGGAAATTCTTCCGCGATGCTTTAATTAAGTATTGATCCATACTATTGTTTGCTATTTATAATAGTATGTATATTTAGAATGTATATTTAGGATAGACGTAGGATATATATATATATTTTTTCCTATATTTTACGACTCAATCTATCGTTCGATTTAAAAATTAAAATAAATGTTTAATAAAAAATTTTATTAGTGAATCCAAAAAATTAATTTTTGAATACTATTAATTGAAACTATTAAAAAATTTATTTTTAATCAGAAATATTATTCTGATTAAAATTTTCTTGTAATTTAGTAAAATTTTTGTATTTATTAAATTAACACATTATATTTTTATACGTATAAATGTGTAGACACATGCATATTGTGATGACCCAGACATAATTCTTTGCGGCAATAAATCCGATCTTGAGGACAAACGCGTCATCAGCGAACACAAAGCGCGGGATCTTGCGGAAAGACACGGGTAAGTCAATTCAGAAATAATAAAATATATCTAATGTTATTCAAAAAAAGAAATAGGTTTTCAATCCGTGATTTTTTATTTTTATGATATATTCCTTTTTTCAGCTTAGTTTATCTAGAGACAAGTGCTGCAACTGGACAAAATATTGAGCGTGCTGTAGAAATTTTACTGGACCGTGTAATGCGCAGAATGGAGGCTACGGTGGATAAGTCGCCATTACCACATCAAAAAGTTTTAAGATGTCATGAGCGCGATACTCCGCCACCCAGGAGTTCCTGCTATTGCTGACAGTGCCGGTACATGTAGTTATTCCAACTACATTCTCTCTCTGTTTGTCGAAATCAAAGAAAAGAGCGTATTACGAAATTGATTGCTTCAATTTGCGAAGCAAATGTCAATCTCGTCATAAATTCTTTTCAATTAGCATGTTCGTTGCAAGTTCAGAACATCAAAAGATAATTCCGTTGATTAATTTTGCATTTGCCATTTGTTTGTAACAAAAAGTTGAAATGGCATATATAATAATCAAAAAGGAAAGAATAAAAAAAAATTTTTTCAAGTGAAAATAATAAAAGTATTTAATTTAATTGTTCAGTTGATAATAATCCACATTTCAGTATTATGAATCTCATTACAAGTAATATCTACAAGAAAGAAATAATACAAGTTCTGAATTATTTTCTGTTATCTATACATACTATATTTTTTTATCTATATATACTATATTTGTTATTTCTATTTTTTTTTATTGTATATTGTGTGAAACTTTTTACTAATTTTTTAATAATATGTAGTTAAATTGTGGATCATGATATATTTTACAGATTTATTTTATGTTGATACAGGTTTCAAGTTTAATATTTTAGAAAACTTGTTTTGAGTTTGAATCTCGCACATATTTTAATAATAGCAGCGAACATGTTAAGTAGCATGATATATATTTCTATATAATAACGATAAATATATATTTCTATAAAATGGCTATCCCGCGAGTTTTACGGGAAAACATATATTAACATCCATTTCTTGTTATTCTGCACACATTAAATGTCTTCCACTTCATCGCTTATTATCGAGTAAAAACATCATCTCAATGAATCTGCCAATGAACTCTCGAATATATACATATATACAATAACGTTGAATCTTGTCTTCTGCGGACAATTCTATTGTTTGTTCTAACGAGCTACCTTATCTTATACAATTCTTTTTATATCGCTATCGTCTTCCAATGTTGCTTGTTCTCGAATGACGACATTCACCGAATTTAAACGTCACTAAAAGTGTCTTTTATCCTGCGATAAACTACTGACCTTTTCTATCACTATTATTATACGCACAAGGTGTTCAATAAGTCAATCTTTTCTTACTTGCAAACAGTGTGATATGCGATTTATATCGCAACAGAAATTTTGGAAGTTAAAATGAATCACTTTTGACTGTATGTAACATATTTTTGATGACATTATTATATAATCAATCAGAGTTGATATATATTTAATCATAAGCGATTGATATATTGAGCATAATATCCGAGCTATCATATAAAGCGCGTATATCGGTAAACTAATCTCTTGTGATATTTATATGAATAAAATTATAAATCATTGTGTTGTGATTAATCATTAATGCCTCAGAACTGTGAAATAAATGCTACCAATGTTAAAAGTTATGAGAGAGAATACTTAATAATTGTAAGTATTATATAAATGCACACACACACACACACACATATATACATATATATACTAAAATTATAATGAGATAAAATTACAAAAAGTATAATTATAAAAGTGTAATTATGTAAAAGTAAAATTATAGTAAAATAATAGTACGAGCAAGAATATAAATTTTTTGAGAATAAATTACAAATGAAAAATGAACTTTGACATATTATAAGTCTCAATGATGCAAATAAGTAATATGATCTTCTTTCTCACTTAATTTTAATCAAATTTTTTTTAAGATTTCTAAAATAAAAAATCTAATTCAAGATTATAAATTTCTAACTTTGAAAATAAAAGAATAGCAAATGATTATCTTTTCGTTCAAAAAGAATATGAAATCAAATTTTTTATAAAATTTAAAAGAACATTCGATGTTTTTAGAAATATATTTTATATTCGATAAATATTATCATCGAAAATTTAGTATTTTCATTATGTCGTTAATTGTGACTTAGTGCTTTGAATTGCTTTACTTCACGAGATGAGCTGCTGAGAGCGTAAATAAGCAGGTAAGCTTATAAAATTATGCGTGCTATGGAGAGGATGTAATCAATCTTAACCGTGCAGTTTATACGAAGTTTCTACTCATCTCGCTATCTTGGGATATATTAATACTAAATTGAGCACAGACTAATTGAAAATTATGAATGTTACGCAAATAAAAATGCTTTTATTTCATTCATGAGGAATACCCCATTGTAAAATATTATATAATATTATATAATAAATTTTGTTGTATAACAATTATGCAATGTATTGCTGGATTTTTGTATATAATTCTAATCACTTATTTAACATTTTAAGAATTGTAGTATGTTTAAGTTGTTTAAATGAGTAACGACGTAAAGTTGTCTAAGTTTATGTATTTGTTTATATTGTCAATTTAAAAAAAAGTTTTTTTTAATGTATTACTGATGATTTTAATATATTACATGAAAATAATTGTGGCAAATTGTACTTGTTTGTCCGGTATGAGCTGAGAGAGATGTTATCAATATTGTTATTAAAAGTTTAGATCGTGCGAGTTCATTGACGAGTTATTCACGATGTAAAGGTTGAAATTAGTGTAAAGTATGTCTGAGCAATGAAAGCTCTCTGGAAAATATCTCTAGTAGCGGGCGATGAAACTTCAAGCCTTCTATCAATGAGACGAGGAGTTTCGGAGTATTCGGAGTATACTGGAAGAGATTAAAGTTTGCTGAGAAACTTGTTTCATTGCTCGCTTATTAGTCTACTACTTACACGTATGAGTTGTTATTGTTTATGAAAGTTAGTAACTCCACATTTTCGTTGTACGAAAATTGATAATAACTTTTTCTTTTTAATCAGAATCAATTTGTCATGGTATTTCTCAATAGAACTCTTCGAAGATGCTAAAACTTTTTTAAAAGATAAATTTTTGAAAAAAAATTTCCAAATTACGAGGAATCAAAAAGTTCTCAAAAGCTGTATTTATATTTATAATTGTTATCATTCTTCAATTACGAGTTTAATTACTGATTTAATGATAAAAATAGATGTTTATAATATATAGAAGAGAAAACAAGAGTTAATTCTTAAACTCTTATTTGATGAACATATTTCTTGCTGAACAGAAAATTTAATATAAATATCATAAAAGAGAAAATTTTGACAATTATATCAGGGACTTTAACAATCATATTAAATCTTAAAAAATGAATATAAAAGTGATATATTAGTGATATCAATATTACTGAATGTTGGATGTATTTTTAAATCATATAAATATATTAAACTAATTGCGAGTTGCAAATATTGTACAATTACAGTTTATTTGTTAAAGACACTTTAAACGACACAAAATTTAGAATTAAGAAAAGTGTGTTGAAAATGGTAATGCGTATTCATTAATGTACAAGTTTCCACGTAATTGTTAAATAAAAAGAAATGTTATCAGAGTTTCATGTACACGAGTTTGGTTGAATAAAAATCGATATAAAAAAAAATTGATATCAAATTTGATATTTTATATTTTATAATCTTGATTGTATATTTTATTATCTCGATTCATCTGTCTTCTTCATAATTAGCGTCAATGCGAACAGACATTATTACTCTTTATTGTGTATCACAAATTTTCAAGATACACAAAGCTACCAGCGCGAGAGGAATTATTAGAATGCTAACTTAGGAAACTTGCACACAATTTAGAGCTAGAAGAGAGCACAGGCGGAAGTTGGAGCGCCACAATACCGTATTATGTACTTAAGAAACCATCCCGGAGTTGCTAAATTGAGTTGTTCATGAGATAAGTTTAATATGTATAATTAGGCACATAGTTCTACATGTGTTACAATAGTTATATTAATTGATCAATTCTTTGACTTTTCACTCTACTTTTAATAGAATAATATGTACTATACGTGAGGCATTGAAAATGAACAAAAAGAATTTATGAGAGAAATTTGCATATCGAATATTCGAAATTGCATATTAACGAAATTACATTTGTATGGCGAAATTACATTTAAATTTCAGCTTGCTCGAAACTTGCTTATAAAATTTGAAACGTCAACGTTTCAATATTAATATATATAAAAAGTTTTCGTTAATATCTAAGTTACAACACGAAAATTATATAGCATGTGCAAGATTATTTTAATAAGTAAGTTTAATTTCCCAAAGTGCGCACTGAGGAGTTAATATTAAACGATAAAATTAATAAGAAGTAGGAATTGCGCAAAGGTGTAAGGTTCTTGAAGTAATTTCTAGCAGCGAAAATAGACTATTTTTTTCGGAGAAAATTAAGAAATTCCTAAAATTGTTTGACTGACGTGGTGGAATTAAATTGCAAATTCAAGCTGTCGAGTATCCATCGAATTCAAGTTTCATAAAAATTGTTCATCGTGGCTACCCGCTAGCCGTAGGTAGATAAAACCGACGCGAATTTATCAAACAACCATATTAATGATGAACTATTTATCGAACCGCGGCCACTTCGTTGCTCGGGCTGTAATCTTTCTTACTTTGCCCATCCTCTTAATTCTCTCTCTATCTCTCTCTCTCTCTCTCTCTGCTTCTCAAGGTGAAAGCAAGTTTCCAAGTCCCGGCGACGGGTGTAACTTCTGACCGGAAGTTTCACCGTTCTATCTACCTGAGTTCTCCTCGCTGGCTTATTCGCCAGAGACGCGCCGGCTATGGGTATACTCGCTCTGCATGAATTTTCGTCGCACGTAGCAAGCAGTCAGTTTCAAAGATGACATGGAGCTGCTTGGTTTCGCAATTCCGCGAGGTTTGTTTTACGCTAGTAAAGTAGAACCGAGTACCTATCTCTGACGTACATATGCACGCGAGTTACATACGTACCGTCATACCGTCATGTGCTTTCGCTTCATTTTTACCGCTCGAACTGTATTTATAAACGTGCATGTTGTTTCCGCTCGTGCACGAGCGAATTTATCATTTTACAAAAACGCAAAACAGTCAGTTATAATCTCTAGATTGAAAAGGATTTGGTTTCAGCTCGAAATTTATTTGTTTGTTTCGCAGCATTGTCGAGTTTACTTTGGCCTGTTAAGGGTGCCGCGGTTCTTTAAACCGGAAGCACGCTGTTGCTACCTTTTACGTATTGACAGGGATGATCGACGTTCGTTAAATCGACAAGATTAATTGGCGTTAGCCGCAATTACTTTCACTCACGTTGAAGATTGAAAAACGAGGAGCGAGAGAGCGAGAACGTCGCTCGTCATTTATCGGAAACTGGATATTAGTGGTGTAACGATGATCGACTTCCTGTAGCAGCGGTAAGAGAGTAACTTTTAACACGCTCGCCTCGGGGCTGCAAAACTATCTACATCGGCCGTTTGCGCTAGGTGCGAATGTTAGAACTTTTAACATGTTCGATGCCAAGCTGCAAGAGCAGCATCAGCTTGGAGCTATCGCTGAAGAGTTCCAAACGTCCCATGTTGCGATTTTTTAACAATTTTAACAACAGCTTTCGCGTTTTTTGTCACATAACTTTGCACTAGATTACAAGAAACGCTATTTTTCATTCGATTTATTTGAAACATTTAATATTATTATATTTAAAAAAATTAATATTAAATAATTATATTAAAAAATTTTGTTTTGCACTGCTATTTATTTATCTCTCTATCTTTTTTATACATTAACTTTTTTACTATATAGATAAAGTATCAGACTTGGAATAAACGCGAAAGGTGAGAAAATGAATAAAATTATCTCTCTTTTTCTTTCCATTAAAGTTTTATTATTTATGTTATATTAAATTTTATTTGAAATAACGCTATTTATATTTGCAAAAACTAAAGTTATCTGTCTATTCGAGTTGGCGTCCATTTATATCGAAAAGTTACATTTAAAAATAGTTTTCGATATTTACAGGAATCAGAAAATTAAACGAAATGAAGTGACGCTATTGGATCTTTTAATATTTCACCAGGAAATTTTTAATAAGAGTCGCGTCTTGTCGACAAGACTTGTTACTTTAATAAATCAATAATGTCAATGGTTTCTCTTTCCAGCCAGTAGAATAAATAGAAAATGAGGAGACGTCATCTTGAAGGTAACCGCGCAATTTCTTTTTACGTCTTTGTCTCCCGTTACCGCGATTTTCAGCAAAGAGGATCACGAAGACCGTCGCACTCGGGGAAAATCTTAATGGCACGGTAGTGTTGTTGTTTCCTTTTTTTTCTATTTTTATGCATTTATCCCCGAGATTTCCGCTTCGGATTCGCTTTACCCGCCGCTTTTGTTGTGAATCAAGATAACTGTCGCCCCGAAGACATTTTAGGAATTCTGCACCTCGCAGAGCATTTTGTCGCATTTAAATCGGCTTGTAAATGAATTACCTCTGATTATACTTGAATGCAAGACATTCACGGCGCATTTCCTTCATTCGCACAGGATTGCTTTTTGCGGCAGGGTTGCTCTCAGCGGAATTGTGCCGTTCCGTCCATCAATGCCCCGTTTATTCATCGCTTTATCGTTACATCTTTGAATCCGCGAGACGGTAATCCGAAGCTACTTTCTATAATAGTAATCAATGCAATAATATGCATTTATGTCTACAATAGAGCAAGAATAAGCAGAAAGACCGCTTCTTAAAAATTATCTGTCGAGGTAGCTCAATCTTAAATCGAACTTAAAATCGAAGCGGCAAGACATCATCGTACGCATTCGCATGCGGGTTTCCTCCCCCCTTTTTTTTTACCTTCTTCCATCCGCCCTTCTCGACGTCAACTTCGCCCCGTCAAACGTACGCCCGCGTATCCACGCCCGCATTTCGTCCCGCTTGTACTACGTATGTACGCCCGAGGAGCGCAGCGAAGCGAATAAGAAGACGGGCGAAATAGTCGGGGCGGAACGTGTCGGTCGTTTCGCCTCCGCGTTATCCGCGCGTACGTGTAAGTATGAGAAAGAGAGAGAGAGAGAGAGTAGAGCAACCCCCGCGATTACTGTTGTAACCGACGACCGTATGTGTGCAGTGCTTGTACCGATAGGCGACGGAAGAATTTCGGTTAGATAGCCGACTGCTAGATAAAATGAAATTACATCGCGACCTCGAGCAACGGAATGGGCGACGGAATCCCCTTGCCGCCTCTGTTTCTGGGTCGCCGCCGCCGCCGCCGAGTGATTTATAACTTCCGCCCGCGCGGATATTTCAGCGGCACGGCCAGCGCGGGCGAGACCGTTTGACCGTCTGGCCGGGATTCCGCCGACTCCCCCATGACGAGCACTGAGAACGGCACCATCTTGAAATAACGAGCGCGAGACGCAGCCTCTGGAGCCGTCCGCCGGCTCCTACGATGATTACTGGCGGAACTTTCGGTTTACGTTTCTTCCCGATTAACGCCGGGACGTTGTTTCGATCTCACTCTTCTTTTGCAAGGTCGAAAATGAAGATTGCTTTTAGTTTTCAGTTTTTAATAAACGTCGTGACAAAGGGGACGTGACAAAGAAAATTCTTGAACAATTTTGCATAAATTAATGTAAAGACGCTGTGTAATTATGTTTTATAAAATTGGCAATTTTCTGTTCTATTCTTCATGCGTATAAAAAAATTCATTTCCATTGACATTTTAAAATTGTTGAAAAAGGTATTTATATTTTTTGGTTCTATAATTTCAAATAAAAAAAAATATATATATACAGTATATTTTGATAAATGCGAAGCATATTTATATAAGCATATTACGTAAAAACTCGCGTTTGTAAATTTATAAATAAAATTGTTTTGCACATACACTAAAAAAGAAAGAATATCATGTATAATCGGAAAAATATTACAAAATTTATTCCTTCTTCGATATGTAGGATGCTTTCTCTTAAAAGACATATGCACAAGTCGTAGATGCATAACATCTCAGATTTCTCTTGGATTCTTGAATATCTGATCAGGTTCGGTCATCACCGACTCGTTGATATAAGAGACGTTCAAGCGCATTCGGGATGCGGCCGCAGAGATGCAGAAAAGAAGAGAAGGGTCGCGCTCGGTCGGCTCCATTCAAACGCACCGGGGAGGTAAACCGTCGTTCTGTCCGCTTTGAACGAGAACGCTCTATCCTGCCCCTCGGTGGATTTGCAGGGCCCGTACGTTTCTATCTGGGCTGGTGCCCACTTGCCTTTTCTCTCTCCAGGGACAGCGCGAATGCACTCAATTGTTTCACTCGGGATTGTGAAACACGAGAAACTGGCTTAGAGGGAGCTTTACGCTGCTCAGGGGCTGGCTGAGAACGGCGAAGGGATGGCTTCTGTACGTTGGGAGTTGGACACAAGGATGTACGCGTCCAAAGAAGTGCGTCCTTTCTGCTTCTCGTCCGCCTCCTCTCCGCCGCTGCTTCCAGTCTCTTTCTCCTTCAGTAAAATATTTTTGAGCGGAAACGGCGCACGTATCTCCTTTCCCACCGGTAAAATTGAGGTTCCAGTAGCGCAGAGCGTACCTTCTTCCGTTTCTCCATGGAAAATTGATAGCCGGTTGGGAATCGCGTCTCAGATAATATACAATAGATATAACGCATCAACGTAGCAAAAACGCAACTAGTCTAATTTTTCAGGAGATCGATTTTAACGTTGCCTTCAAACCGGCTATTATGTAAAAGTTTATAAAAACTACTCGGTTACGACACTTGCCGAGTAAAAGTTATGCCGCAAAAGTTGGTCATATTATTTAAAGCGATCACGTGCAGGATCCTTTTATCCTGGACGTGATCTCCCCCTCGCGAGCTGCTCGATTATTCTAAAATTAGGTCGACAAACGTGATCTTCTGTTAACCCATTTATCATAATCAGCTCTAGAGACGGGAGAGAAGCCAGTCACGGAAAGGTGTCGCCATTTTATTCCGGCAGCTCAGAAGTAGGAAATTATTCTTAACCGGGCGAAACGGATTAAAGGGTCGTCCTTTCCACTTGAATCGCTGATCGCTCGGTATCGAGCCAGCGCGATCGATCGGACTCGCTCTTCCAATTAACGTCACGTTTTCGCAGGGGATCGTTATCCCTCACCGACGATCCTCTCGTATCTCTTCCTTCCCGCTCTTCGTGCCGAGCTCCATCGGGAAAAAGTCTCACGAATCGCGTCTCGTCGCGCTGAAACTTGGATTTTCCGTCAGGCCGCAATCGTCTTTACTCCACTTCCGGCTTTAGCGCAATCCAGGGACTCGAGGCCACTTCCGGATGCAGCTTGCTGGACGCGCTTTCCTACCCTTCCGCTGAATCCGCGCCGGAGAGTTCCTCGGGACAACGAGAGCGGCGGTGGGTGCGACGCGGGAGGGGAAAGTTCGCGGCGTCTCTTTATGCCGGCAAATACTGTGAATCACTTCGCCCGTGCGCTAACAAATGCGGAAAGTTCGAAAGGAGGAGCGTAACAACGGCGTTACTGCGTGGAGTTTGGCGCCGGCTCGTTTGCCGGGAAATTTCATTACGCCCGTCGCGTCTTTCGGCCAGGCTGCTGGCGCGTCGCGCGCGACGCGTTTTACTCTCTTACAAAAGCAGGCAGCTTTTCCACACTTAATGCCTCCTCCGTATGAACTGCATCGATGCAGCAAAATGCGCGGTAGTGCGACACAAAGACACCCTATTTGCGTGGCTAATAACAGGAGTGGGAGAACGTAAAACTGCTTAAAATCTTAATCCTACGAATGGCACGAAAGGCGGCGAATGCAGCTCGAGCTCCGCGGAAAATTGTTCGAAATTTACTGCTTATAGCCCGGTGCTTTGTATCACTTTTTTTTCCTCTCGTTTACATACGAATCTCTTCGTAAAATTCGAGACGTGGCGTGACGGAAGAAAATTTCCGCGTTAGAGGATAATTCGTTACTATGGAATCGCGGGGCAAAAATGCGTCCGTTTAAATACGTATACATATACGTATCTACCGCGCGACAGATAACTTCTCATTGCCGGATAAAAAACGCGATGGAGTATGCGATTCTGAGATCGGATTATCATAGCCCGGGAGAACCCGGGCCAACCATCGCCGGGAGATTTCCATATCCCATGCCCATCTTCGGTCTGGAATATCTTTTTAACCCGGGCTCTTACCGAGCGGTTCTTCAGACCGCTCCCGAAGAACCGGGCGGTTCGGGAACGTTTTATTTCGACATTATAAGCTATTTCACTTTGAAATGGGACAAATGGAATTGTAGCCTCTCATTCGGCGTCGTCCGCATTTTCCACCGCGGCTTCTCTTCCTCGCACCGCGCTTGCCAACCGCCGCCGAGAGTCGTTCCCATCCTCGGCCTCCGGAGTCGTGAATATGATTCTCGCCAAAATTAAAATGTTCGGCTCATCGATCCCTTTGCCTACTCCGAGGGAAGGTATTGAATTCGAAAGTATCTGGAGCGGCGGCGGCGGCGGCGGCGCGCGTCTCCCGTTCGTCACGGCGACGTACGCTTGCGATCGCGCTGTCGGCCTCTTCCTCTCCCGATGAGAGGGTAGTCGTCTTTAATATCTCATCAAAATTACATCCCGTAATTTTCCGTGCATGCGCGATAGCGCCAGCTTTATCTCCGATCGATAATAACCGATATTTCTTACACGTGAAGATAACTCGATAGCGCCCGGGCAGCATCACCCTCCAGATTACAGTTTTAAAGATTATATATATCGCGGAAACTGAGTTAAGTAAAACGAGATTATCCGCAGAGAGACTCGTTATCATACTCAATTCTCATCGTGATACCGCGTGCAGTTAAAAAGGTATTTTAATGAAATTTGGATTTAAAAAAACATTTTCGTGCCTCGGTTTGAATGCAAATTTTATCAAATCATGTAGTTTCAAACGTGAATACGGTTGATATTATTATATTAAAAATAACAGTCGCGACAAAAAAATATTTTTCTCATTTTTCTTTCATTTTTACAGCGTTAAAATGATAATTTAATTATTCATAGCTTGCTCTTATTAACATTATATTTTCCTTCAAATATATCCTTTATAGAATTTTTTGCATTGTTTTAAAACTCGCCAGACCCGTGGCTAAAGCTCGACGCTTTCCATTATGTATCGTTTGCGAAAAGCAATTTGCGCGGCTAACGCTATAATGTCCCGAAGAATACAAAACGGCGGTCGTGCACTTAACTCGAAGCTCTGGACAATGCTTTATTTGCTGTTTCTTTCCATCGGTGGATATTTAATAAATAACTACGAATAATTTCAAAACCGCAATATCCTCAAATTGGAAATATTTATATTAAAATGAAAGATTTGTAAATATTGAATTATTTAATACATATGAGTGAATTTTCTCTCGTTGTGTCACCACATTAAAATAACGAAATAATATTATTCCTATTATGCCTTTTATCTACTTTATCAAAGAACTCTCATTATAATATTCAGTTTCGATAGAGAGTGCAACTTGAATTCAAATGTCTGTGCCAAATTTCTCTTAATCGAATTGTTATTGGTCATAAATTGTGTTTTTCATTACTCCGTCCGTAATAAATTCAAAAGTATTTCAAGCGACGATGGCGAACGGCGGATATCTCATTTCGCAGTAAGGAATACGTCTCGATGATTACACAAAGTTAGTGCACCATTCCGCTCTAAATTACCGCAATTTAAATTGTATCCGCGGACGCAAAATGCAAGCTCAACCCCGTCCGTTATGCGCGCATGAGAACACTGCCAAGTGGTAAGGCCGACAAAAAGCTGCGGCTGTCGCTTTCAGGAAGGCGCAATTCGGAATCACCGGTTTAAAATATCAGACTTGCTGAGAAAGCTGACGTTATGATAACGAGATTATCAAAATCTCTCTGAGACTCTCTCAAAATCTCGCTTTACAAGATTCTGAATGCGGTAAGAATTTGTCGATGTAAAGTAGTTGGATATCGTTAAGATATCGATGTAATTTAATTTTATATTCGACATTACAAAACTAAATAAATGTTTCGTGAGTACTTTAAGAAAAAGATATGAAATAGTCTAAACACGCTGTAACATTAATACGATAGCAAATCACAGAAAAACAATTGGTCTGACGAAGAGAAATCGAATTAAAGGGAGGTAACAGCGAAACTATCGCCGTACTTTTACGGACTTGTCGATTAGAATATTCATAACGGACAGTAAGCGAGCAAGCTGGGTGCTTGAAAGTAACGGACGATTTTATATTATCCCACGCAGATTTAAATAATCGATTGCCAATAAGCGGATTCACTCAAGGTGTTGTAAATAATGGAGTGTTGTGTCTTGTACTCATAAATATCGAATAAATTTCCATTTGCGCGGCATAATTATCGCGATCTTTTACAGCTCCCTCAGCGATATTAAAATACTGGCAGAATACCTCAAAATTATATAATATGTTCGTACACAAAAGTCGCGTAGTTGGTTACCTTCCGTAACTCCATTCCCTTTCTCAATTCCGCGTCTATAAAATTAGGGATTAATCCTGTTGTTGCGCACCATACACGGCCATTAGATATAATTAATCAGATTTCATTCTTACGAGCTCTATAAAATTTTACCGGATTGCTTATCCTCGACTCGAATCTCAATTTGAATTTCTTTTCTTTCTCAAGTATCTAGAAGAGATAAATTTGTGTGAGAGATACCCTGCGTAATTATGTAATTCTAGGAAATATTCGCGCTTGCGGCAGGAAAATTCTGAAAGGGCTTTTATACGTGCAAGTTACGTTTATGCATGATGATATTAATACGGGCGAATGTGTACGCGCGAATAGGAGCAAAAAGTTTTCACAGCTCTTTAATAGTTTTCTATCTCTCTTCTTGCGTTTGAGATTTTTCCTTTCCTCTCTCTTTTTTTTCCTCTTTATTTTCGCAGCGATAATAAAACGTTGCAAGTTCGTAAATATTGAAACTGCAACACGTTTTTACAAAGAGGTGTCTAACGGTCTCTCTCTCTCTCTCTCTCTCTCTCTCTCTCTCTTTCTCTCTCTGAGATAATCAAACGGTGGTTATTTTAACAAAGCGTTAGATTTGATGTTTTTGGAAATAATTCCATTTTACTCTTGAAATAAAGATACATACGCCATTAGGTAATGAAACTGCCGACGAAAACGACGACGTGGGGAATTCTAACGAAGTATAAAATCAACAAAGCGTAACCGAGCGCTATGGAACGCTTCGCGTACGAAATTTTGTGGTACACGCGAATAAGTGCGCTGACATTTCTCGTATGCGAATCTGCGAGAATGGAAGTGGAACTTGCTGAACACACACACACACACACACACACACGCGCGCGCGCGCTGCACACTTGTACCATGCAGGGTGTACAATTTTCGAAACGCTTTATTGGGATGAGCACGTCGTCGTTGCAGCGTTCACTCGCTCCGTGACGCAGGATAGAAATATTTTACGAAATAGAACTTGAACCCGACAATATGCGGACTCATCGCGTCGCTCTCGCGAAACACATACCTTAACGTGCAAGCCCCAAGCCCAGACTTTCCCACGGACAGACATATTCTTCACGGGATTTAACGGCGAACCGTAAATTCGTTTGCTCACCCCCTTAAACGCCCTTAGTCACCGGTAATATTTCATCGGAGGCTTCGTGCCCTTTCCCCCTTTCCGCGAGACGGATCTGCGGATCAACATACCGTTCTAGCTGAGAGAACCACTCCTATTACGTCTTTGTTCAATCGAGTGTGCAGGTCTAGCGATAATCACTTCCGCTAGCGCACGACAAAAATACTCGCCGATGTCTGTCATGTAGCTTCGCTATGTCTCGGAATAACGGCGGCCCAGAAAAGGCAGAACAAAGGAATTAACAGCCCGAGACGTTCGAGCATTCCCGAGAAAAGAAAGCAATTAATCACACTTTAGAAAATATTAATCAATCAAGGCGTTAATTAGCCTCAGAGGCACTCGGACATCAATTTGCTGTGTCATAATTCAGAGGAGATAAAGATATCTGGTGTCAATTTTCACCGAATATTTTCGGCTGCTCCGATAACGTTTCGGAGAAGCGATGTTTCTTGAATCTGACAGCTGACGACCTGATTCATAAATAGGCGAAAGATTGTTACAAAATTACTCCGAGGCGAGAAGTTTCCGAAATCTCTCCCCTATCTGCTTTAAGTTTCAATCACCAAGTGCTCAGTCTAACATTATCAAAGATATTTTTGTAAGAGAACGAAGAGAGATCGTTTTCTTACTATTTATATCTCTATAATTCCATGTGTAATTTCTTTCTCTTGTGTTATAAGGAGTTGAATGATAATGAATCTATATTGTCATATTTTTTTCCCAATGATATTAATTGTATTTATACATACATTTTTATAAATGCAGAGTGGAAATTTAATTTATTCTTCTCTAAAGGATGGAAAATATAATGTTATGTACAACTCGAATGCAATATTATCTTACGGATGGATGCACTTAACTGCTTCTACTACACACTTCGCGGATAATAAATCCAGTTACTTCCGGCTTTTTATTTGCCGTCAATATAAACCAGGTTACAGCATTAGGTAGGAAATGTAGACTGAAAGAAGGTAGAAAAGAGGACTGGCACGCGTTGATTACTTATCGATTGTTTGCGCGCGAGAGCCATTGCGATTCGTTCAATTTAAAATCGTGGTTTCTCGCTCGATGTTTTCGCAGATGGAACGTAATTTTTTCGCTTGTCTGCTCTGAGATTTCTTTTCTTCGATGTAGCACGGTTAGGTAAAACCAGATTAGCTTCAGGTGTGTATCATTCCATTACCATTCTATTAGAAAGAAACGTACCGCCGTTTCTTTTTCATTTAAAGACAGAGATATCAATTCTAGCTCTTTTTTCATTTACACAAGATAGACAACGCGACGTCCTTTTTTCTCTCATTTTCTCTCTCTTTCGGAGGATTGAAATAATTCTGACGAATAGAGGCGAAAAGAAATTTTAACGCGATCGGCTCTCAATAAATTTGTTTTGCGAATATAGCGCTTTGAATTACGAGATATATAATTACCGTTTTTAGAGTTTCCGCGGATTTGATATTGAATTAAACAGATGTAGCAAATTGACCGCTCACACGCACAGCAATTATTATTACTATGCGGGAATTACGGCGCGGAATGTAGGACGATAATAACGTTGTGTTGCAGAGATTTTCATTAAAAGTGCTTTATATGCTTCATCCTCGTTCGTAACTTTTTAATATTCAAATTTTTGTACTTTTAACTACCTCTAAAGTTCACTCTCGCAACTAAATGTAGATCAAGCCTTTATCTATTCGCTTTTCTAAAGTTCGCTTCATGAAAGTTGCCAGTTTTTCCGTTGTAATTCAAATTGTGATATTGTATATTGCTTTAATATACAATAATATCGCTCTAGCGAATTATGTGATCGTATGCAAAAAATTGTTTCACTAAAATGAGAAGGAGACAGGAAAGACAAAAGCGGAAAGGTAAGGGAGTCGCGCGTGCGATCGCCCGTGCTTCGTTATCGGCCCTTATACCTCTCTCCTCTATTCTCGAATCAAAGCGTGACGCGTTTCGAGATTTCGAGAAAGTTGCATCGCAGTGTCGCGAGTGAGAGACGAGTCGCCCACACGCCTCCGAAATCTGAACCGTTCGAAACACTTCGTGGCGATTCTCCTCTCCTCAACGAGGGGGGGGGGGGGCAAGTTCGCCAGGGCCGCTGTAAGTTTGTCGCGGAGTTTCTCGAACTCGAATCGTTAAACATCGATTAAACGGATAGGTGATTCCTGGCGTGGACGCGAACGGGTACTCCCGGATACGTGGGGCGGCGGCGCAGATTGTACTTACGGGGCCTGAACAAGTTACAAGTCTCGTTACAAGCAGACCCGGAAGTTTCAAACAGGTTAGAGCGGGCTTTGATGATGATTAAGTCGCGTTGGCGCGGAATAACGGCGCGATCTTTGATTTCGAGGAGCGGATGCCGCATCGGAGGCGCGAAACACTCTCGACATTGACACCGGCGCGTGACAAACGCTGATATTTGCGACACAACCGCCCGGAACACCCGGAAAAAGTCGTTACCGATATTTTTTTTTTCCCCCGGTAGCCGGACTAACCGAGCACACGGTGAGAGATTTTTCGAAACTCTAGACTCACTGACAAGTGGAACATAGTGTCGAGCACTTTTCGTAACAACAATATTCGATGGCAGGTAGTTAGCAAAGTTTCACTCGGAATTTCGTGCCGTGGTTGGAAGTAACAGCGTCATTTATTCGTCAACAGTTAATTTATCAAATTTCTCAACGTTGAAGAAAAATTATTGGAAATAACTTGTGCGCGAAAATAGCGTGGAAATCGTTTCAAATTACCACGAGCAATTTAGTATATTAGTTTCTACGCATTATTAAAAAAACAGAAATTCTCAAAATTCCAACAGAAAAAATCAAAAAATCAACAGAAATTCTAAAATTTTAAAATACGTATTTGAGCATTGACGTGTGTACTTTCGGCGACAGCTCTCCGTTTCTCAGTTTACTCTTCGCGAGTTACAGCGAACCAAAGCAGAGCCGCGCATAAATTTAACGGATTTATAATCAGAATGCGGTCTTAAATTTACTCGGCGGATTTATTTTTCGACGTCTTACGGTCACTCGTAAAGTCCCGGCATATCTCTGTCGTTCCGCGTCTTTTACTCGATCGCGAATAGAAACGTCGGAATTTTGGCGATCTCCGATGTATATAAAGTGTACGAATAAAAACGCTTCCGTCGGGACCATATTTCACAAATACTACTTACAGGCGTGCACCCATCGTTCTTCCTGTAGACGCTTCTGGTCCCGGGCTCGCCCTCACGGAAATTATATGCGGGATTCGAGCCAGAGGCGTCTGGCTACGTGCGCTCCGCGAGATCGGGGGATCTAGGATTCGAGCTGCCGAACGTTAAGCGTCGAATTAATGCCAGATGTCGCGTACATTGGACCCTTCCGAGGGCCGCGTGATTAATATCTGGTGGGTCCAGATCGCCGGAAGAGCCGATTCGGAGCCGATAGATTATCAGCTTTGATAATTTAGGTGGAAAAGTACTCAAAGCGGGATGGACCATACTCCGCACCTGCATCCAGACGGACCTTTACGCTCGGAACTTATGAAAGCGCGCTACATTCAACGAATCCCGTGATGGTCCCGCGAGCGTTCGCTCCCGGGCGGCGATACGTTCGACAACGTTTTCGACAGCGGTGCTGCTGACGTCGCTTTATTTGTATTTATTTAAATGTGCAAATTTATTATTTCATCGAGTCGTGAAATTGTAAACAGAAATCTCAGTAATATTCCTGCCCATTAATAACGTTAGTAAACCGTAGGGTGTAATTATGCTGTAGACACGTCGCGTTCGGCGGAAATGAATATTTCAGCAAGTGATACTGAACGTATTTATATGAATCACATCGAAAGTCATACGTTAATTATAATCACGTATCGTATTTGCATAAAACAATCATTCAGCTGACATAAATGCCTGTCAAAATACATCGCGTTACATATTTAATATCCCGCCCGGGCACCAGATTGACGTGATTAAAAAATCCTCCGGCGTACATTATGATAATCAAATGTTTTCACATCTTTATCAAATCCACGAGTTAATGGATTATTTTTGCCCGTTTTCCATTTTCGGAGCGGGAGAAGGCTCTGTTGAAGTTTCAGTCGGCAGTGTGTCAAGTACGAATCGTATATACTTCACGCGGGCGCGGAGGGGGAATATAACTTCCATTTTGAGTGTTTGCACTTCTGAAGCATCATTCACCGAGTTCGAAGCTGGAAATACGTTGTATTAACTGCGCGGTAACGAAAATTGGGCCAACTAAACCGACTTGGTCCCACGTTGAAGAGTCGCGCGATGTCTACTACCCTCGAGCATTCAAGTATGCGTCTCGAGCGTAGTATAAAGTTAGTCAAATAGGTGGAACGTATTCGAGAGCGACGGTATACCGTGGTATACAGATAGAATGTTCCCGTGGAGGAGGATGTTACGAGTAAGCACGAGAGAACCATTAAAGATTGCGCCAATGAAGATACCGGAGGAGACGTACACGAGCGCGGATTGCATACGCGCGCAGCCGTATGCATTTTCATCTGCGCGCGTATACACATAATCGAATATTTGCCGCTGACTCCGTTGTTTTCTTTTTACGATTTTTACCGCGTTTCGCTGCACGTCGTCGTCATTAACCGTACTCTTATCTCGGCAAACTCTCTTCGTCCCCCGAGTGAGATCCACTCCATCTTACGTCACTTCGTTCCTATAGTTGAAAGCAAACGTTGCTCGTTTTCTCTCACGAAGCGATTTCACGCAGTTCCCGCATATATTTCATATATCTATCGGCCCCTATCGTCTCGAGTTTCTTTATGACGAAACGGCGCTCTTTTTCAAAGGCGGTCCACGGTCCACGAAAGGTCCATTGCTGCGGACCATTCTTTCGCAGTCAGCGCGGACCACCCTAATTCAGACCGCTGTCAATAAAACCGATGGTTTCATAGAACATAGCAAAGTTATGCGGTCATTTGAACGATAAATGACTCGGGATATTAAGTGGGCCGGCGGATTTTTGGGCCATCGGATCGTGAACGATTGGGGCTTCATATAAATTTAATATTAAACTCGTGCCAGCACGTTTTCAATAAAAAGAAAGTGAGTAGAATAAATACGATCAGTCGGAATTCATTCAGATTAAATCATTTTTTTTATTAATACGAATTAGAGATAAACATTAGATATCTAATTTAAACGGTCATATTTGGAGACGTAATTGTATACTTTAATCTGGCGACTTTTGATTTCGTTACATTTTAAATTTTGTTTTAATCCATAGAATTTCTCATCAGCAAATGTAATATCCTACTTTGTGCGTAAAAAGAGTAATTCAATAATGACGATAGAATATTTACAGGAAGGTATTTTAATACTTGTGTATACTTGTGAAAAAATACTACAGAAAACTCATCATAACATAAATCTTTTTATTTCTTTTTTTGTATGTATTTCCGCCGATATTTTTGTTAAAAATATTTTTCTTCGGTGTTTTTAAGAGATTCGTGATTTGACACGCTCAAGCCTGTTTATTCGGGAAACGTATCCCTGTATTTTTATGTTTAATTTCTCTGTGTGGCGCGTCGAAAAATCGTTGCCGCGAATATTTGTGCTTGCTTTGAAAGCGATGCAACGCCGTCGGGTTACGAGTTTTACGGGTTTGCTTCAAAAACAACGTTCATTTACATATTGTTGCGAATTATTTCTGTGTAGACGTCGAACATCACTCTTACTGAATCCTTTTGTACACACGTCAAACTTATACTTTTTCAAGCGAATATATCGGCTCAAAAATCTCTCGTACAAAAAAAAAAGAAAAAAATAGAACGTCGCTCTAAGAGTTTCGACGACTGTTCCCAAGTGCAAGCCGATGGCCTTACCGTCCCGTAGAAATACACGAGTTATTGGAACGTCGCGAAATTCCGTACCTAGAGCTTTCCTCGTGTCGGATCTAGGATCCGAGCGCGAGCGTTTTCTTGTAAGTCTCAAGTCTGCGGGTGGTTGCGGCGTTGCGGGGACGTGTTTACACGACGGAATGGAGGCTCGGCGTCGCAGCCGAGTTGTAAGGTGAACCGCAAGAACACCAACCCAACCATCGCGAGGCTATCTTATCTCATCTGGCCTCTGTTAAATTATCCGGCTCCGAAGGCTTCCCCGCCGCCCCGCCTAATCCCCATCCCCATTTCCCGCCTCATCACAGGGGTGTTCTGAACGAACGCGAAATAGAGGAGGGAGGGGTCGAGAGAAAGGGCGGATTGCAAACAAGGAGGGCAAACAGCGGCGCGGATAAGAGAGAACGGACCGGGAGGGGGGGGGGGGAGCAAGGTGAGTTGAGAAAGAGGGAGAGGAAGGAAGACGGAACGAAATTGCAGCACTCCAGGTGCCTTCGGAATCTCGATAATGTCAAAGACTCTCACGAGGGGTGGGCGGGAGGGAGAGAAGTCTCGAGGCTCGCCGGGACTCTCGTCGGGGGGTGGAAACTCTTCCGTGAAATATCGCCTGGGGGCCACGCGCTCAACTTCGAATATATCATTCGCGACTACTTACCGTGGTGGGTCGGTGGTGCACCGCTGTTCCGCGGGCTCTCCCCGTAATTCTTCGGCCAGCGTCAGCCGGCGGATATCCGGAGGATAGTAACCAGCCCGAGGGTGGTTTTTCGGCGTTGCGCGCGGGCGCGCGCCTTTTCTCTCGCTCGCGGCATTCGCTTTTTCGAAGAGGGAAATGGTTCGCTTTNGGGATTTCGAGGGGGGGGGGGGGACGCTTCGGGGTGGCTAACGGTAACCTAATCGATGAAGACATTTGCCTCCGTCGGCGACTGACGCGGATTAAGCATGTGGTCGGACGTCGTATATCTTCGGCCTCAGGAACGTGGAAGAAGAAATGGAATTCGGCGAATGGAATACGTACCGGTCAGCGAGTGTTATACGTAAAACGGCAGAACTCAAGCCGAAAGACTTCTTCACTGCTTGCAAATTAGATTCAAGATTGTCCTCGACTCGCTTACGTCGAATGAATTACGATGTTTTGAAAAATCTTAATCTCTTAAAATTTTTCCCAAGAATCGCCTTGATGAGTCTCGAGCGATCTTAATGAATTATTCCACTGAACTCTTAAATCATAAAGCTATCCGAACGAATCCTCTCGAGCAGCGCATGTATCCATTTTATTCGTTTGATACCGCTTCAAGATCGAGCGAAGTGAATTATTACAGACGTAATTAGAGGTACTTGCGGATATATCGGTACACGTACAATTAATATTTAAGTAGAACATCGTGCAATCTTGCGACTTTAATCTTTTTATTAATGATATTAAACCAATGAATATATCTGTACGAGCATCTTTCTTTTGAAATCCAACTATAGACATTGATGATTAATTTAATACAATACAATAGAGAGAAAATTGTTAAAGTAAGCTTTACTTTGAGCATATTTTATGTGAAGGAAGTGGAATGCGGCTTACGTAAGATAAAAAGGGAAAGCAATATTTCAATGGTTCAATTCATATCGGATTGAATCAGATTGGACAGAAGAAGGAAAACTGGAAGGTACAGAAATAACTGCCCTGTACCGAATGAGATCAGTTTGTGTTAGCTCCGATTGGAAGAGTCCACACTCGCGGACGTCGCAGTGGAATTAACGTTTACTCGGAAAGATAAACTGTCTGAAACATAAATTCTCGATGTCGAGAATGTTGTAAAAAAAAATACGAAGAAAAGCGATTAATTGCCTTACGCATTAATTGTTCCTTATGCGTTTGATGCGAAGAGATGAAAGTCATACATTTAACAACAAACACGCGTAATCGGCTCTCTAAGAACGAGGGCAAGAAAATATTGCTCGACACTATTCGAGGAGTATAGAGTCCCCTGTAAATCTGCCAAGTGCAAACTGCCTCGGGCTGGCAGTAACACGGCACAAGTAAAGTTGAGTCCAATCAATCTGATGTTATATAGTTTCAGAATGAGACAATGCGGGACGATCTCACGCGTTACACGCCCCATCGGCGGGTTTTTGATGGCCATTTTACCCCGTCGTAAAATCGATGCTCGCTGACGCTTTTCATAATTATAACTCGGGCCGCTTCGCGCAGCGTGAGGCGCGGTTCGTTAACGCGACGCGCAGTATTATCTCACCGTTATTGTCTCAGTGATTTCGAAAGTTTTCAAGACTGTCCATAACTTTAACGGTTTCTTAATAATAGCCCGTAGCGCGCCGCTATCTACAATCCGGTTTGAAAAGGACAGATTAAATTTAAATACATTACATAAATCCAATTCGCGTAACGCCGTCGCCGAATAAACGAACGATATTATATCTAAGTCTGAAATATTAGCCGGGGCGAGCTTCGCGTCCCGTTACAATGTTTGCTTAGGGAATACAAAGAAATGCGCAAGAAGCGACGGACGGATGTAGCCTGGAAATTCTACAAATATCTTCAATTCTTCTGGTCCGATAATCTCCCGCGATCGAAAATTGCGCTCAGTATCCTAATATAACATTTCCGTGTCTGATAATCCGGTTCGGATTTCTTTGTGTACGGCTTCAGGGCGGTGGTTCGGATTCCTCTTTCTTTTCTCGTCTTACAATTCGCCATTGTGCACCCGACTTTGATACCGCGGCAGGGGACGTGATAGGAGAGCCTGAAAACGCGGGGGTATCCCCGGAACGAATTCATTTGTCACGATTCGTCGGCATATATACGCGTATCACCGGAAAACCAGGGCGCACTGTATCAAAGTGTAACAAAGCAGAAACGGGATGAAAAGGCCGTAACCTCGGTCGTATACCATGTAGATCATACACGTTCGGGGGAAGTATAAGTGAAGATACACTTCGCCGCTGTGTCGAAGATGCCAGCCGCAAGACAATGCAGTGTACCTGGAACAATGTGTTTTATTCTCCGACGCGTCTATTATCTTTCAAAAGAAGAGAAGGCAGACGGAAAACGAGGGAGCTTGAAACAGCCCGTTCTCACTCTATTCTTCCGCTTTGACGTGGACTTTAATACAGATGGACTGTAAATATGACACCGTATGAGGCACATAAAAAAAAATTGTCGCGAATAAACGGCTATATGCCGTAAGTGTTAATGACAGTTAATGCTTACATGAAAGTGCTTATCACTCAGCATTATAAAGGGAAAGAATACGTACATACATACAGTTTAAATGGAATAAATGTCCAATGAGAGCGCGAGTATTCAGATAAGACACTTTCATATAATAAAATATAAATAGAATTTTAATAATGAAAAAAACAGCGCATTAAAATTTCGGTGATACGGTGCATTTTCATTTTGTCTTAATTATTATTTCGTAATGCTTACGAGTGGCGCGTAAAAGTATTTCTAGTAATCACTCGTTTGCGCTTGGAGAATGTCGAGATTATTCATAGAAATTTTTCAAGTTGCTACTCCGGCCGTCTGTCCACCCTGCTCTCTGGTAATGTAACATATGTCCGCGTCAGGTAATTATGTTTTCAACTGAAGTTTTTATAACTTTGTGGAGTATCCGCCATGTCGACGTTGTTACGGAGTGGCCGAAAAAAATACGACACATGCATCAGTTTGTTTACTGAAATTTTTCCGGAATAAAAGTATTTACCTGAAGAAAATATGTTTTAGTAACATTAACAGCTGTTAACGTTATTATAAATTGGATAGATTAGATAAATTACGAAATTGTAATCTCTCTTAAGTTATAGAATATTAGTATGATTAATTAAATGTAAAATGATGATGTAATTGATATAATGCAATTGACCTTGTATACAAAACTTGCATTACTCTAACATATATATTAATTACTATTAATTAATAGCTCCGTTTAATTATGTTAAAATAATGTTAGTAATGAGGATCAATACATTACGTTAATCAAAGATAATTAAATAAATTATATAATTAATTATAGATCTTTTATTGAAATGATTTGTATTAAGCTACTTTTAGGATAATAAGAGATTAAGTTTTAACTTATTATAAGTCTTGTTCATATAAAAACAAAATTTGCATTTGGATGATATGGAAATATTAAATAAAAAATGATATTTATTAAATTCTTTTTGAAATGTAAAGATTATTTATTACATAGTGCGTTTGTAATTAAAAACCTGTGAATAGCTTTTTGTGTGTTAGTTATAATTTCAAATTTTCTAGTTATTATTATTATTACTNTTCATATCTATATAATTGTACTATTATTATTTAAACCATTATTTTGTATAAGATTGAAATGTTTCCAATCTTTTAGCCTTATTTTTCAAAACAACAACGATGAAAAGTGATATTCTATCTACGTTCAACGAAGTGATTCGGTAATATTGTCAATTGCACATGTGGTAGCTGCGCAAACATGTATACTACGATAAGAGAGAAACCGCTGTAGTCAAAATATAAACAGCAAATAAATTTTAAAAATTTGTGAAATACTTTATGAAAGAATTACAGATACGAAAAATTTTGTTCGCATGGTTATTCATACCGGATGAAATTAGAATTTATAATTGGATTGCAAATACACGTGCGCCAGGATATTATTTAAATTTTTATTTAAACTGTTTTAATATTAACAATATTTTTATTCTTAAAGTTTACTTTTCTATCAAACGCTACGCTTGAACGTCTCTTTTTAATGGATAAGTTTTCATGTTCTTTTCTCGAAATCACAAAGATTCTCGGACTACAGGATTCTTATGGTAATGTGATACCGGACTTGGGTCGCCGAGTTCTCGTACTTGTTTGGCATTCGCCATCGCTTATAGCAGAAGAGTTATGCTCATTCTTGTGAGCAACGTTATACACTTTCGCGAAATCGATCAGCGAAATTACCAACTCTATGCGCTCTCACGAGTTTATATACGTTCATCTGGGTTCTCCCGCGATATGAACCTCGGTGCTTGCCGAAGTTGGAAAATTGCGGGACTGTTCTTCCTTCTGAAATACAATCTTGGATTGTAATCAAAATCTCTGACGTAAGACGGATTACCATGGAAAATCAAACATCCCAAAACAGAACTTTAGTTTTCGGAGAAAAGAAGGGAGAAAGCTTCACATTGGAAATGTTAATATATTCGTCTACCCGCTACCGAATACTGTAATATTTGTAAGCATACAATTTTCTGATGGCGACATGTATGAATGTACTTTTTTCAAGTATATAATAGTTATATAGATAATATACACTTATTTGTATAGGAATTAATCCCGATTTTTGTTAGTGATAATTTATTTGCTATAATTTTTATATTTGATTTTTTGTTTAAGTAGAAAATTCATTAATATAATGATATTTATATAAGAATTTTTATACATATACAGTGATGGCAGAAATAATAGATATGCAGCAGAAAAATTATCAATTTTCAATTATACTGAAGGTGAAAAGATAACTTAAGCTAATAAATTTAGGTTTAACATTGCATTCTTACATTATTATCGTCTACTGGAAAATATTGATTTTTATATTTGCATTACAGTTAAAAGGAAATTATCTTTTTTTGCTACGTATTATTTTTGCCGCCACTATAATTTCTTATCCTCATATTATTTTACTCGTTTTAGAAGCTAACTTTACAAAAATTTAAAAATTACATAAGCTTTTTCTTCGTGATAATAGAAATGAAACTTACGTGTGTCAAATGTATGTTTTTTTTCAAGTAACCGTACTGTGTCTTGTTTGTGCAACGTCTGCATTTAATCCGTACGTACCATCTTTTTCGGTTGAATTGTGAATATGTATAAGCCTCGTGTTACAAACCCTGATTTAGGTATGAATTTAGATTGAAAAATTTGTTGACTACTCGTTATTACACTTTTTATTTCGTTATTCCGTGCAGCTTCGTTATCGTATGCTACGTAGTATAATCTGGTAATCTATTCTTGCGAAAACAGAAGAGGGAGAGAGAGAGAGAGAGAGAGAGAGAGAGAGAGAGAGAGAGAGAGAGAGAGAGAGAGAGAGAGAGAGAGAGAGAGAGANNAGTCCGACACATAACTAATATTTTATCATATTTCACTTGCAGATTACGTGGCGGAAAAATGACAAACGCACACGTATCGATTTTCGCACTGTCTGATAATCCTGACCTACATAATGCTGCTGCATCGTTTGTCTTTTATCTGCTACAAATCCTCATCAAGATTTATTAGTGACGGCGGAATATATCCCCAAACAACGGACGGGCATGAGTAATGGTTCGCTACACGCGTGTATTAAGCAGGCTAATGCGTTCTTTTTCGCGGTACATGCCGTGGGATTTGTTCTGGACCGACGTCAAAACAACTTATATCATTAACCTCCTGAGACCTTCCTGCGTATCATGCATGATAGAGCGGCATTTTTATTTCTTGCGCGCTTAATCCGGAGGTAGTCGCGCGAGATATATAATTTACACCCCGGTGGTTCTGGCGGGACGCGCTTGTTGAACATTCTGATTTTTCCTGGAGTTCTCCGCCCGCGGCCCGATGATTTTGCGCGATACGCGGCGTATTCCGTTCATTCACGGTCCAAATCGAAACACGACGTAAGAACCGTTATTACAGCTGCACAAGTTCATCGTGCGCGCGAGGGTGAGCTAATCCGACGCTTCCCTCCCCATGCTTACTCATGTACGCCATAAATTTCATTCGGCGCGCCGTGGTAAGAACGACGACCGAAATAGTTATCGGGAACGATCTTATTATCGACTCACTATTCAATACAGCCACCATAAATTCTACGGTACAATACCATAATCGCGCACTCCTCGCGCGATGCGATATTCCTCTCTTTTTCTTCCCTTCTTTTTTCGTCGTGTCAGGCAGCGCTTGAACGAAATCGTTTCTTTCGCCGATTGATGTCGTTTTCATTAATCGACTGGCAAATTGAAACGCGCTTACAACACGATCGTAGTAATTATACAACTCGATCGCACGCGAAGGGATGTCAATACCTAGGAGAGAATCGTTCGGTGATATGTCTCGTAAAGCCGGCTTCACACGGGATCACAAAGTGTCTTAGCAGAAATGCCGTCGTAGGCAGGGAAACGTCCTATCTAAATGGAACTTTTCACACGAATGCAATCGAATCGCTCGTGAAAGGGAGAACATCCGAGTGACATTCAATTATGTTAGGATAGCCTAATAGCTCTTTTACAAAATGTTTAGTTTTTTGTTAGGAAACATTCGGTGAATTATATCAAGATTTTTTGTTAACATGAAAGAATGAATACTAGATTACAGAATATTTCTTCTTTTTTCTTTTGTAAAATGTGTCTCACATTATACGTAGCTTTCATACTGCAGGCAAACAGTTTACACAGAAAATTCAGAAAGAAAAAGATTTATATTTTTCAAATTTTTTGAAGTCTTTTAAATTTGCATTATATATAAACGCGCACGTGAAACATTAAGTTTATTTAAATATATTATATTTATTTATATTTAAATATAATGTGCTTTTGAAATTTAGCTTTAAATTTTCTTTCTGTGAAAAGAGAAAAATATGAGATTGCCTGATAGAGAACAAATTGCAGGTAAATCATTATTATTTTTATTATCTATTTAAAAACATGATTCATTGGCAAATAATTTAAATGAGTATTACCATCGCTAAAAGGGTTCGAAACCATTGATTGAAATTAGTGGTCCGTGTGGAACTGGCTTAAACTGGTCCGGGGAAGCGATGCTCCAGCGACGACGCTCATAATTGCGTCCGTCGGGGATAATCCTGGCCGTCGATGGGTAATCAAGAGGACAGCCCCGTATACGACTATTGTCGATCGCGTCCACGTCGATTTTCGCCGACGCGGCCCGTAGGGTGGTGCCGCGAATGCGCGCGCGAGGGTGGCCACCACTCGTGCGGAATGGGGGAGTGCGAGCGAGATTATTATTTTAATGGTGGCTTAATTTGGCGGGCGTGTAAAGCGGTGGGAACAAACGGTGCCCGAAAATCGGGCTGGGCGATCAGTTATGCAGCGTCGATAGCAGCGGGCCCAAATATATATGTATGTACGAAATATATTCTATCCTTCTCTCAGCACCATCCCCCGCCGGCAGCGCGCGCCGCACCCTCTCGCGCAGTCCGTCGAAACGGTCCATTGTGCGGACGTTCGCCCCGTCCGTTACTGCCGACTCGCACACCCTCCAAACTCCAGACCCCTCTCCCCTCCCCCGCCACCTCGCCTGCAGAGAGGAAGAGGGTGTAGTCTCGTACGTCTCGCGTAGTATATACCCTTGTCATCCGCGATTTACTCGCGCGCGAGACGGCATCGGCCGGGGGCGATTATATACGGAAAGGAATGGAGTGCGTTCCCACTGCCGATAAAGCGGATAATGAATCGAGTAGCAGCATCCTTTTTCCTCGGTCTCTCCCGTTGTAGCTCGTTGTAGCCCGTGGGTGCCCGAGGAAATGTTTCTCGCGCGAGCGAGGAACTATCAACAATGAAGCTTGTTTTGCTCGTGGCGCCCGCGCCACGCCACGGAGTTGCTTAACGCGCTCGGTGTGCTATTTGCACTACCTGCGAATTAATTATCGCGAAGAAATGGAGACATTCTTCCTTCGTAACCCTTTCCGCCATTGTAATGTCGGTTGGAGTCATAACCATTATATTTCGTATGCTAATTGGACAGCTTTTGTATACGAGAAACCGTGCAAATGAAATGTGTTTAAATTTATACCTCATGGATTCGCTTTTTATTTACTCACTTGACATTAGTTGATCGAAAGTTTCTGATAGCCGAGTCATAAAATATCTTTCATAGGGGTAGATGAATTAAATAATTGAATGTCACGGTTGATGCGCGATAACAGATAGTTTAAATATATCACAATATGAGTATTTCCTTATTTTTCGTTAAATCTCATTAAATTTGCAAGAAAAAAAGAAAAGTGAAATATTCTTTTTGTAATGTATGTCATAAGTTGATTTAACAAAGATAAATGTATGGTATGATTGTAATTTTTTGCTGTAGTATTAAATGCGAATAATATTTAAAGAAGAAATTAAATTTTTGTATCAGACACAGACTTTTCTGATACTATAATAATGTGATGATTACTGTGAAGTATTAAGTGGGTTATAATACAAAATGAATGGTATATTCTCATGTACGAAGAAATGCACGATGCAATTAAACTCCTATTTATTCAGAGAAACTCTCGTTGGAAGGAGAGATTTTTTTTTTAGCCGTTTTTGATGAGAGGAGAATACGCGTGTTGAAGATAAGTGAGCTCGTTGTGATAGAAGTTTATGCATCAACGCAAGAAGACACGATCGTTGAAATTGAAATTTGTTTGTCATAAAAGTTCGCTGTTAACCGTGCTTACCGTGCTGTTTTATAATTCTAGTATGAAACCAAGATAAGAAAATATAAATAGCCTATTTTCAAGTTATGGAGCTCGCTCCATAAAGAAATGTCGGTGTTTGTATAAAAGTAAAATTATTATTTTTAATATTATAGATACTACTGATATTATGTATAAAATTTATACATACACGATATACATGATGATTCTAATAATTAAATTATAGCTCTTTTCTAAGTCAAGATAGAAAAAAATATAAGAAAATCTGTCAGAATTTTAATATAATTTATCATTCTATAATTATATCTTTTCGAACAATGTACCGATGAATTTGTAAAATGCAACGGTACTTTTTTTTAAATAAAATTATATATATTTTTTAGTGTAAATTGATTCTTCTCATTATTTTCATTATTCCATAAAATCATTAGTGTAAGGTCAATATTTCAATGTCAATATATTGACATAAAATGTATAATCTGATAAAATATTGACCTTACACTAATGATGAAAATTATTTTATTATATCGAGAATTCAAATATACCATCATGATATTATAAATATTTTCTATCACCTTTTCTAAATTGTTACAATATTTTCAAACTAATCACTAGTTACATTTAAAATAAAAAGTTTAATGACACTTTTTTATATACAAGATTAAATTTAAAATATTTCAAACAAGATGGTGTATCAGCTTATAATATGCAGATTATAACAAATATTTTACACAAATCTATAAAGAAAAATATATACTTAAAAACTCGCAATCTTAGACCTTATCTTATCTGATTTGAATTCTCTCAATTTTTCATACAGAACTCTCTTTTTATGCGGTTTTATTTTTTTTATGCCATTGATTTTACGTGGGTTTTTGAAAAACTTTTTGTAATCTTTCGTGCACATATATACATATAAACAAAAGAGAAAAATGATTTTTATAGAATAACGTATATTCGCAAATATTTATTTCAGTATTATTTCAAAATTAATCTGAATTAACTTGTTTTAATGTAATTAATGATCCATTTGAAATTATGAAATATAAAATGTATATAGGTATGTATATAACATGTATATATATATATATGTATATAACATGTAATTATAAATAATAAGATATAAATATATAACCAATTATGTAATTTTATATATTGAAAATGGTCAGAGATTGTTAGTATTTCTTTCTCTCTTCTATATTTAGTTTTACAAAAATACAATTTAAACAAAAAATTTATTACATGAAAATTCATGTCGCGCTTATATAAAATAATATAAACAAGAGATATTTCGCAATTTATATTTGGCAATTGAAACGTTTTTACAAATTGAGTCCATGGTGAATTCTACATCATGGAAGCAGTGCATTGCTTTCGCTTCATGTAACGCCGGTAAAATATTGATCATCCCGGGCGGATTTATTAAATAATAAGTTGAGAAATTTATCATTCCACAATTCGATTTTGGCAAATTGCCATGTAAAATTCGATAACTTTCTCTAATAACGAATATTCAATAAATTATTCAGCTCACGTAGTAATGACTGAAAGGTCTAGCAACTTTGTAGATTAAGTTCCTACATCTTTAAGCCTTTATCGGGGTGAATTCTAAAGGATTCTCGGGTAGGAAACGGCCCGTCGTATCACGGGTCGCCCCTCTTACAAATCCTGCCGATAAATTTGCCCTCAAAAGTCGATCGTGCGAAGGATATCTTCCCGGGCGGAAAGAGTTGCGGCAGCGATTATCCTGAAACGGGTCCACGTGGCGTACTTGTGCGTACGTGCGCGGTTGAAGCAACTCTCTAGACGATAATATATTCATGCGGGATGCCCTTTGTACGCCAGCCGTTATTACCGTTTTCTTCCGCAGTCGCTTATGTGCACTATCGTAATCTCATGTATGTGTCGCGCTTTCATAGCGAAGATGTTTCTTCCGGCGGTAGACACGCGAGTAGATGCGAGCGGATCCCGCTTTTGGGTTTAATATACGAGAATGCCTGCACCAGCACTGCTGGGTATCTTGAAATTCTGCCGGAGTATTCGGCGCGAGTGCGCGTTAAGACGCGGGGAGAGATCTCGGAAGATGGAGTAATTCGAAGGAGACGGGACGGCCTGACGAAGGGCGAGGGGGAGGAGACGTATCCTCTCCGAAACACGAGCTCGTGCTAATTTTAATAACGGAGATTTTCAGGCAGTCATTAACGAATTCGCTGAGTACGTCTTGTTAGAAATGATAATGGAGAGCGACGAAGGCGGGGAGAAGATAAGGAGAGGCAAAGCGGAGCGGTGAAGGATGAATGAAGAGGTCGGGGATGGTTATAATTCACCCGACTTCATCGTCCGACGAAGTAAATGTGGCGCAACCGGGGTCAAACGGGATTGGGTGTTCCATTGTGCCAACCGACAATCGATTTACGTGTTTTGTACCCCACGGCTTCTTATATTCAGGGGATTCGCAATATGTATATGTATAAGGATTTGTCAGTGCGCTACAATAGTGTCGTTAACACGAACGGGATTGCGAGTCGCGAGGGAGTGTCGCTGCGATTCCTGTAACATCGATCGTTGCGGATTTCTCCCGCGGTTCGTTGAATAAATAAATGTCCCTCAGCTACGATAATATAGAATGGCTAATCGCATGCGATATAAATGTAATCCGATATTTTACTTACAAACAAATATGTGTGTTTTTATTATTAATATCAATGATACTGTCTCATATTTTTCACGAGACGGTTTTGATAATTAAAAAACTTGCACTCGATGCATGTTTTTAGATAAGGCGTTTTTTACTTTAGAAATTTAATTTTTCTTTTATTTTACACATGAAATGTAATTTGTATAAAATCATTTCGATGTTTTATTACTTCAAACATTTTTGCGATTTTAATTAAGGACTTAAAGAACTCATGAAAATTACATGTTTTGCATGAAAATTACCACATTATAAAACTTTTATATATCATAAAATATATATTGCTAATATAGATTAGTTTAAATAAACTGAAAATTAAATCGCAAAATGTTTTTTATTGAATGTAATAAATAAAATTTAATAAAATTGTAATGCAATTAAATGTGCGGTTCGATGAATTTTAATGTAACAACGAGAAATTTCTTGAGAAATCAATTTGCCACATATTAGTTCATTAAAATTAATGAAAATGGCAAGCGCTTTCTTTAGAACAATTGCATATTGTCTATAGAATTATCGAAGAATCCTGACAATTGCATTTCAAGTTTGAGCGATGCTATTATGAATCCTATTTCAATCCAATTCTTGTCAGTCGAATAAGAGCAACAAGCGTGAAGCGGACGTAAAGAAGAGGAAGGAAAAAATAAGATTCGGTAGCGAGAAATCGTACACTTGTTTCTTATTTCAACACTTTGCAATATCTGCCGATATTACTATCACCGGAATTATATTATAAGCTAATACAATCTCCTTTTCCTCTTTATTGTATTTCTCTGCTCGTATTGTAAGATATCATAGTCCACCGAAAAAAGTGGCACTAATGGTTGAGTGTGGTCTAACTGCCACTCGGTTCGTTAGCTGCTGGTCGTTCCGGTGAAAATCTGGCCGTTTATTGCACTCTCTTAGACGCAACGAACCTAAACCGGACTGCGATGCTTGCGGGAAGAGAACTTTCTTTTATTTCTATTAGCCGTCGAAAGTTTCCCGATCCGGCTGCGATAGGGGCGACCGCCGCCAACACTTCTACGTAGCTTGTTTCGCCGCTTTTTCTTTTTTCATTTCCGTTTCGAGAGGCGGACGTCCGGAGGAAATAAGGAAGCCGCGGTTGTACTCGTCGGGAGGTAATTAATCCAATTAACCGCGAAGAAATTATTTAAATCGCCGTAATCAGCGTAACCGACGGCGGCGCGTACACGGCACATTAAATATTTCAAACTTTTAAATCGGGCGTATTACACGGCGGCGTAGCGTTTTCATTGAAATGGACTTTTCTACTTAATGTTATGTAATATTAAATCCGAAATGTCTACTGTAATATAGCGCGATATATTTTTATAAATTTTTAAGTAAGTTTATTATTTGCTAATAAACACATGGAGTTTTACTTTTGTATACTTTATCTCTACATTTATTGTAACATTGTAAATGCAGCGTTAACATATTTTAATAGATTTATTTTGATCATAATATTATATTGTATTTATTTCGTGATGGCACAGCAATGTATTCTTGACAAAAGATAGCAAGGAAGAAGCCGTTGAGAACGACACCGTCACTTTTATGACTGCCCGAACAAAGATAAAAACGACTGGCTTGTATCTCGCGCTTTCTGAATTTTACAACGGTACGTTTCATCGTCAGATATTGAACGTTAAAATCTGTCACTTCAAAAGTCGGAGTAAAATAAAATAAGTTTTGAGTGACATAGAGAATGATACATCCGTGTACAGAGAGAATATCCTCATCTGAAATGAAAAAGGGAGGAAAAGGTTCGTCCCTTACAATTTACCGTGCAAGCATATAGGTGTATTTAAGATGTCGCGAAATTTATGTTAAAGTATGCAGATTTCCGTGGAAGTTAGTCATGTCGCGCACCATCTTCGCAGCGCTATCGGTCCCTTCGATTTCAGGGCACATAGTTCTCTCTCAAATATAAAGCCTCATGCATTCAATAGAATAATGCCATATTTGCATTTCGTTTTGAAGACCTGATTCCATTCGGTATGCCCTGCGTAACGTCACGCGCTACATTGTTCTCACGTGTGAATTCGCGAATTCGTTATTGTCGCTGACGACGCGACGTACTTCTTCCATTCTTCGTTGGCACCGCGAACGTGCCTTTAAGTCATGACCCAGAATCGCGAGGTATAAAATTGTCGCAAAGCGGTTGGCTTTTCGATTCGGTAAACACGGAAAATCAGAGTTTCCCTGATTTCATTATTTGCGATGAGTTTATGCGGAGGAACTCTATGTAATATGACGTAGCAAACGGATACGCTTCATTACACGATATTGTATGTTCCGATTCGTGTATAATCTAATCATTTATAATTTCATATACGGGATATTCCAGGTGCATCGGAATTTCCTCTATCCGCAAAATTATAAACGGNAATTTCATTCTATGCTGCTTTGTCTTTATTACTTATTATATATAAACATATATATATATATAAATTTATATATAATATTTATATGTAATTATTTTATAATTAAATTAATTAAAAAAATTTTGCTTACATTATTATTATAATTATACGAACAATAAAATTTGTTATTTGATTTATATATATAATGTCTAAATTTTTAATGAAGAAGAATGAGGTAGAATTATAGCCACACAAAAGCTTTGTGACCAGATATTATAAAAGATGTTCCAAAAACATATGTTTTTTGTACACAAAAACAAATATTTTGTGATACATGTTGGATGTCACAATGAATGCAACGCATAAATATTCTATCACAAATCTGCAGCGGAAAAAAAAACATTTATAATATTTCCTGTCAAAGTTTCTGTGCCTTTCGTATCCCAAATTCCAATCCATGCGGAAAACAGCTTCCGTAATCCCCAAAGAGTAATTCGGATTTATACTTCCGCGCACAGTGACCTGCGTCCTGTGCGCAAAAACGTACAACTTTTCCCTACAGCTTTTTCAGATTCGCGGAGTTAAGAGGACACTGAAATATTGCGAAAGCTGCTCCTAGCACGCATTGCAATAAGAGAAATAGCCGATAAGAAGCTTTTGGCCTAACTCAAAGTTTCAATAGCAATTCGCTCGAGGAAGTTTGGCGTGAAAGTTTTCGACAAACCGTAATTTACTAAGTCAAAAACGGAGGTAGAAAGTGGAAACTCTCCTTATCGGAGGTATAATTGTTCAAAAGATGTTCCGCAGCGAAAACTTCCACCAGTGTTTCGGGAAATAATGTTACGCTATTATATCTCGAATGTTGAACTACCAATATTCATTTATGAATTTGCAAGAAACAATTTTCATTTTTTCACGCATTGAAATGTACGAAAATTAAGCAAACAATTTTATTATGAGAAAGAGATTAGAGATTTTTGAGAATGTTTAAATAAATCTTCATGTGTGTGCGAGTTTTTATTAAAAATTCTATCTAAAGTTGAAACATGAGTTTTTTTGAATGTTTAATTTTTGCTTCGTACGAAATGTTACAAATATGCAAAAGCTATTTGTTTTTATTCTCTTCATGACTGCTTATTCTATAAAAATAGTTTTCACAAACAAAATAGTTTCCTCCTATTAACTTAACGAGCAGCTCTGGTGATTGTGCCAACAAAATTCCGGACGCGGCTCGCATTAAAGATGCAAAAATCCACAGCGCTTTGCTGGAATTTGCTGAGGAGATCTCTATTCTGATATTCACACGACGTGAGATTCCTAACCGAGATTCGAGTCTACGGTAGATTAATGGCGACTCTCATCCTCTCGCGCATGCCGCTGGGCAGAGCTCCTGAGGATCCGTATATTCCCCTTCACACACGCGTCTACAAGCGTGCATATGTGTGTCATATGCGTGCAAGCTCATACCAGTCGCAACGAGCAAGATGGATATCGATCGGTGAATATCGATGAGAGGCGAAAAAAAGGAGAGATTTTCATATATGAATTCTTTATGTCGTATCGCTATAAATGCCTAATGTCTACACTTGCCATCGGTTAATAAGAGCTTACTTACCCGATCCAACGCCGCTAGTTTCACTCTTCCACCCTTGGTCGCGAAAATCTCCTCCCTCGTGGCTACCCTGGGTATCCGTCGACAACTCTTGCGGTTCTCATCTGCCAGTGTGGGATGTGGGATATCTCATGTTCTCTCTTTCTCTCTCTCTCTTCCTTCCTCTCGCTCCTTGTCCCCCTTATTCTCTATCCTGTCGTGTTACGGACACCCTCACGCATTACTAAGACGAATAGCTCCCTCGTGGTGTCGTGCAATCTCCGCAAAACACGCGCAACCATCAGCGAGCATGGGACCAACTCCATTGCAGTTTCCTTACATACACTGCACTGTCGAGGACGCATATTTAATTCTTCATTATCGCGACTTCAAACAAATTCCGTAACTTTGACGCATTTATCACGTGTGTACCAAGATTCTAGAAAAAGATTCTTCTCATTAACGTAGATTACACATTATACATTAACATATATAGTACATATTACTTTATCTAAAATTGAAATATCCAAAATAAATAAATTTAAATCTTTTTCTTTAATTAAACAATATTTTTTTCAGTAAATGGAATTCTCGATAATGATTATTTTTTAAAAATATTAGATATCTTTGTTAACACCCTCTTTATTAATATTTCAATAAAATTAATTTACAATACAAGGGATTTTATATTGGTGATCTAGTTTGCATTTATTCTTGGAAAAAGGAAATTTTTATTTCTCTTAAAAAATATGTTTACGCTTTTTTATTTTTGCAGGCACGTTTGCATCTCATGCAAGAACAAACTGAGGGAAATAACAATAATTACATCTTATGCCAGGAAATGCTGTAAAATTTAAAACATCGTGCAACATTATTTTCTGTAGAAAACAAAATGCAGTCTCTCTCTCTCTCTCTCTCTCGAATGCGTATACATTCAACATGCGTCATGTCGAAATGCCAGACGGCAAGTAAACATTTTACGCGAGGTTATCCGTTTATGTTACATGGCGCATCCGCTAGATCAAGCATCGTCGCATTAAGCTAGTTTCTGTTTAGGAAATGGGTGGCAGGATGCGGCGAGGTTAATTGCAACCAACGACGAAGCCACGGAGACGTGCACTCGGAGGCGGACTCACGAGACACGTGGCACGGAAACACGGCGTCTTCATAATCCGGCGTCGCCTCCGGTCGTAAGATGCGAAACGTTTTGGGTGATCTCGTGATCCGGGATAGATGCTCAAAATCAGGACACGTTTAGTATGCCAGTTAATCTGATTTAGCTAATTTTGACTTTCTCGCTTCACGTATTTGCGAACGTATGCAATGTATTCGCGGTATAAAATGTGTTGCGAAGCATGAATTTGAAGCAACATGTCTCCCATGAACGCAAATTGCTTTTACTACGCGAGTAACGATCTGTGCGGCAAACTTATCTCCGAGTAAAACATTAATAACTCCTAAACAAGATTAATGTATAATAATTAAAGTATACAATACAAAAAAGATGTTGAATTTATGAGACATGAAATAATTGACATGAAATTGCGAATGGGGCTATTATTATAAATATTGATGTGGCGAAATTAGAGAATGCTCTATATAATGAAATTATCTGCGCTGAAATATTTCACCAGGAGGCAAATTAACATGCGAGACAGAACAAAATATACGATTATGAAATCGCAAATGTAATTGTGCTTTTTTTCAATCTGTTATACCTATACAATTGTTATCTTAACTCGTAATAATTTTGAGCACATCTAGCAATATAAGTATATAATATTCGAATATAACAAAGATTTACAAAGATTTACAAACTGAGTGTGTAATTTAGCGATTTATCGTTTTGCATAACAATTATTAATATTATTATTTTTTTATTTTTTTAAATTTAATCTCGAAAATAGATTTGACAAGTTGTCACACGTTGTAATGCGATGCAAAACTTAAATTAAGTTTATCGGTTCAATCATCCAGAGATTGTATCATAAAGTGAAGAAATATTCAGATTTTGCGGTTGCGCATACGCAACCAGGCAATTTCGATTTGACATGTACTTTGTGATTTTTCATGCTGACGGTTCATCGAGGAACACTTTCGTACTCGAATTTCCACGGACAAAATACGTTCCTAGCTTATGTAAATTCGGGTAGTATCCAACCACAAGTTTGAAATAAGCTGACAAAAATTATTTCTGCACAAAATGGTTTAATCACTATATTTAGCGATGCAAATTTATCGAGATGTGATGTTCGACCGGCAGCTTTAAGCTCTGAGAATTGAATCTTATAATTGATGTGTAATAAATACCTAATTAATTTATATATATTTTGCACATTAATAAATTTATATATATTTTTCACATCAAAGAAAACTGTTTTCATCAGTAATTAATTTCTATAATTATCTACAAGCAATATATTTTATGTTTTTTTATTGTTTTTACGTAACTTTATGATTTAAAGCGGAGTACTGCACACTGACGGGTTTGAAGATGTTAAAGAATTAAAAAGATGTTAAAGATGAACGCGAGCGACATGCTATAATGCAACGGCATACATAAAATGAAGTTTCTCGCATTGTTGCTGTGTCTCTCATGTTTCTTTCTAATTAGAAAATAGTCGTGGACAATGCAAGAAATTACAGCGTGTCGCGCCCGCGGTGTGCGAGACACTGCTCGTGCATCATTTTAATAGACAGTATCAAGATGCATCTAACGATATGCCGCATTGTGTCCTGTTGAGGCATTAACTATGAGATATCGTCAGAAGCGAGCCACCTGTCTCTCCTGTAGACCATCCTTATAAGGTTTCATGTGGTTTATCTACGGCAGAAATCTTGTTTGGGCTTGGCACAGAAACGTAGGTAAACATTATCCGCAACTCCGTGTTTGCCGCTTTAAACTATAAACGGTTTGTCATTTTAAGCGTGATGTAGGAAATCTCTATATTACGTGGAGTTTAGGAAAAATGAACTGTCACGTAATTAAGAGTCCACAACAGTCGCAGATAATCTTTTTTTTTTCCGTAAAAACAGTTGCGGATTTCGTCCTGAGTTTATTTCTCATTATTTTCTCGTAATACTTGCGTGGGAGATTCGTGACGTACAGCCACCCCGGACATAATATTATCATCAGTTTGTTATTTCGTTATCCGAGTTAATCTTACCTATAAAAACATCACGTTTCACTTCTCCTTTTTCCGTAGCTCGCTCGTTCGTTGAAACACATTTCCTTTTTCCAAACCGTTGCTCGCAGGATCCTTGTATTTCGCGGTGTACGAGCGGAAGCGCCGTTTTCTCGTTGCCACACCACGTTTGATCCTTGCGATCGACGAGGGAATGCCGGCGGTACAACGGTGGAAAACGATTTCCCGGAGTTGGGAAATGGAACTGCGAGCGATAGTTAAGTAAATGGGATCGCTCGTGACGCGGGTGGTCGCCGTGAAAATCGGGTTGAACTCTTCAAACGCGATACAGCGTTGTTGCATCGGGAGCGAAGTGACACCGGGGTCTTGCGGCGAATAGCACCTCCTGAGATCTCATACGAAGTGGTTCGCCCTAGAACACGTGGCGCTCTTACCACCCAAGGACCGTTGGGTTCTTATTTATCTCGGCTGCCGCCGCGTCTTCTCCTACACCCGTCACCCTGAAGAGTCTCACACGCTCTTGAAGGACCCTAGTTTTCATCTCGGCGGGTTCACCATCTTCCCAAATTCAACCCCGCTGCTTCTCGATACGTGCTCCAGATGATCAATGAGCCCTGAAAAATGGTAGTTCACCTATCCCTGGATCCCGTCCAAGTTGCTAGTTACATATTTATCGTGGCATTGTGCATCGACTCTCGGTATCTCCTTTTCCCGCGCGGCGGGTTCATGAAAATTCTGATACGTCTTGTGAAGTTTGTCAATATATCACTTTAATATCGCGATATTACGTCGACGAGTTTTGATAAATATCCGTCTCGCGTGACGGCGATTATGACGGAGGATTTTTTTCGTAATTAAATAAAATCTCGAAAAAAGTGACAAGCAAACTTTCTTTCAATTTAATTATCAGATGAGATGTAAAGAATTCAGGATGCTGGCTCCAGAGACGCTGGAAGTTATCGGGCAGATCCGTCACCCGGGAACTATCAGGGGTGTTCTTACCGTGCGTCATCGCCCGGCGTATATGAAATAGGATTCGCAACTTGGTGAGCATATGCAACGTTGAGAAATTGATCGCATAGGTTACAAACATAAAACGCGAGACAATGTCCCGTACCTGCAATGGTCGCCGATTCGACGCTTTAGTGTCGTAAAAGATATTGATATTCCTTACCTAGTATACATGTAATGGGCAAAAGTGTCGAGGTAAGTGTGCAACGGTGTGCCAAGAAGAGGTGATTCCGTTCTGTTCCACATCGTAGCAAACAGGAATAACACTCTATCTCCGCGGACAAAATTGATACCGTTTCTCCGTGTTTCCCCGCTCTCTTTCTGATACCGCTTTCAGTCGCACTCCGCGCCGCGTATTACGAAATCGATATCGCGGAAAAGTGAACAGTTGTTTCGTATACTGCACAGAGGGGATTGTTTATGTTTCATATTGAAATATACTATGCATATTAATATTATGGAGTAGTCCTTCTCTCTTCTCTTTCGATGGCCTGTACAGATAAAGTGTCTCATATCCGTATATATAATTTTCTTCTTCTATACTTCCAAATCGGTTCTTTCATTTTAAGATATGATATTGTAGAATGAAGATTATTCTCTTTATAATATATTACGTAAATAATTAACAATGTTATATATTTTTAAGAATGAAACGTGAAACGTACGTTACTTTTCGTTACAAAGTAACCTGATTTTTATGCCCCGTGTTGATAATTCACGTATATTTCATCTCGATGATGTCATCCCTTTGAACAAAAGGAATTATTTCTATGGAATTTAATTTATGTGACAATGTAACCGAAGATTTTTACACATCACTGCGAAATGTAATCACGATTCTCATATTCCATTAAGAGGAACATTTCCAGCAGATATGACGGCGAGCGCATCTGCGTATCTTCTGGTTTAATTTAAAATATGCATTTAATGGTAAAATGTCTTCGGGCGTGCGAAGAAAAAGTTCCTCGTCGTCCTTCATCTTGTGGATGTAAGTTATTTCATCTTTTCTCAGAGAAAACCGTGAAGGGGGACGGAGCTTCTATCGGAGCGCGACGCAAAAGAGATAACGTATTTATGTTCGTGGTAGATATCCCGTTCGTGCCTTTCTGTTTTTTTTTTCTACAATTGCAATTTCGCGAAATCAAATCCATCCTCAGGAACGTACATTTCGTCGACTGCAGAAATAAAGATCCGGGCCGTTTATGTTCCTATGAAATAATATGCCGGAACAAGATCTCTAACGGTTGTCAAATGAGCTCCGACGATTCGGGATATTACGTCGCTTTTACGATCGGACTATTTTTTTTACGGCACGAGATAGAACGAATCTTTTGCTGAGTTTGCAATGGGAAGCAATGGAAGGCCGAACCGGCTGTACTTTAACATTAATGTCGGCCGGTGCCTTCTGTAAACCGTTTGTCTCAGATTTAGTCGTGACGTTGGGAGATTTGCTGGTGACGCCCTTACCAGGTCCATCGTCCCGACAATACGAATTAATCCTAGAATTTCAATCGATTGTTCTCTGCAACGCTCAATGGCACGTACAAGAGAGAAATCTGTCTTCTGTTTGTCTCTTAATCCTTTGTGTTTTTCTCCGACACGCGAAACCTAAGAAACTGATTTTTATACAAAAGATTAAAAATTGTTTTTGTGCAATTAATCTTGTATTCTGATTTGCTAGCGTGGAATTTTATAGTTTCTCAGAAAATACAATTGGTTTTAATCTTAACAAGATATTACGAGTATACATTATATCAGAAGACCGCAAAATTAAAATTGCATGATAATAAATTCATTTCTGTCATTTTTTATTCGATATTTGAAAATAGCAGAATTTTTAATATACTTAATAGTTGCTTAGACTTTTTCAAATTTATTAATAATTTAATAAACAGGATTTTAAATATTGAAACATTTATACTATACTAGTATTTTGTACATAAATATTTTTCAAAATTTATTTTTAAAGTTTCAGAAAAGTTAATTTGAGCATCCCTGCACGATTCGATAGATTGATTTCTTTGGAACGGTTCGTGATACATTTGATAAATTTCAGTTGATAAAAGTCTCCGAGTTTATCCGTCTGCAGGTTCTCGGTCCTGGGCGAGACTCAAGATTTGTCGTCGCGCTTATACCGGAGATTGATCTACATCGCAGTGGTAACGCGATCCGTTGGTGGGTGTGGGCCGCCCTCGAATTACTTTGCCGCAGATTTATCCCCGATTCACCGAGATCCAATCACGCATCGCCACCGGCCTGCTACGGTAACGTGGTATTGCGGCGTGGTTTACGATCGTTCCTCGCAGATTTAGCCCGAGTTGGCTGGCAATGGCATCTCGGGCCCTTAATTTACGAGCTGCGTGCCGCCCGCGGAAGCCCGACCGCCTCGCAGCGATTGTCCGACTAACGATCGCGACGGCCGATAGGGGATGAGATACACTTTGGACGAAAGTCGAAAATGTCATTAGTGTGTTTTCTTACGTTCATGCTTCGGTGCAGGCAGGCTCACGGGAAGGTGAAAATCCCAAAGAGCCGCAATGGCCGAAAAAGAAAAGACGTAAAGGCGGCCATTTAACGCCACTGATGCGTCTTTTTTTTTTCTTTAGAAGACAAGAGGAATGGTACTTTTTATTTGCACGCGGGATTCGTTCGCCGTTTCCGTTTCCGCAGATTCGTTTGTTTCGCGCACGAGATACCGTAGCCCGCGAGAGAAGAGTTAATTCTTCAGAAAATATTTCTCCGCGTCATGATCGCGGTCGTCCGTAAATCCGCACAGAATGATTTAGGCGACACGCGATAAGCGCTTGTTCGTGAAAATAACAATGAGATTAACCGAATTGCGAAGTTTCAATGCACGCGGTGCATTTTAATGCTCGCGGCTTAAGGTTGACTGCAGGCACTGTTCTGTGTGCTATCCTTAAGCTTTTTAATAAGCTGGTCGTCAGTAAAGCATTAACTCCCGTATTACTCCCCGGGTAACGTGGAATTCGTAATGGAACGGTGCTTTTAAAAAATTTAGATACGTCTATATTTCGACAGCGTGGCGCGCTCGATATAGGAAGCCGGCGCGCGCGCTCGCGCGCGCGCTGCGCTACCAAATGGAATGATTGAATACCGATAATCTAATTCGCCACGGTTTCGTTCTCGAAGAACAAATCACGGCCCGACAGAAATTCCCCCTTTGTTCCGAAAAACCCGGCGTCATACGGTTTGTTAATTGACGAACGAGAGTTGAACGAGTTTTCCCGCGTATACGTGGATTGCGTAACGCCGTCCGAATTCGCCCTGGCAAATTTGATTACGATGTTTTGTAAATCAAGGCAGACGAAAAAAGTCGTGGATTATTCGTGATATTCGCTCGGGCAAGGCGCGCCGGAGGCCCGATACGCTGCGAGCCGCGGGGTAGTTGTGTGTTGTCTGACACCTAGGCGAACCTGGTCGCACCACTTGCACTACGATCGCGCGTATGATTTCCGGCCGAGGAAATTCGAACTATCGCCGGGATGAATTACGCCACCCCCGAAACTTTCCCGACATTAAATCCGCCGTTGCTGTCCGGCGTCCTGCGCCGAAAAATATTTCCCAGGACGGAAGATTAATTCACGGCGGCGCGGCGGTCATCATTTTTTGGCCGCGTTGTTATCCCGCGTTGCTTCCGCTCGGCCATCGGGATTAAACGCGCGGGGGAATTTGCCGCGAAAATCGCACGTTTAATTCTTAATTCGCCGTCGCGTTGGCGCGCCACGCGCTTTTCTTTTGCCGGAAACGCACACGCATATCTGATTCACGCCACTCTCTCGCATTCCTCCCCCGGTAATTTACGAACATTACTCCAAATGATTCTCGCGTCTCCAACTGCTGCGCAGCGTCCCCTAATTTCTGGGTCCGGCCGCGACTGTATCGTAGATCTCTTTCGCGAATTCTCCCGTCCTTCGCGCGGAGAGGAGGGCAGGAGGACGCCGCTTGTGTGTCGCGCGCGATAAAACTCTCGCTCGACCGCGCGCCGGACATGCGAGAGCATTTTAATCGCGTTATTTTATTTTCACGTTTTTCTCGCGCCTCGTCCACGCATCCGTGCGCTCCCGTGAGCTCCCGTAATTCAGACATTCGGCGTGTGCTCTTGCGTAGATACGCGCGCGTACGTGCCAGTGAAAAGTTTATCGTAAAGAGCGTGACGATTAAGCGGAAATATCGCGACAGATTCGCAAAGGGGACGGGATATCGGACAAAAAATGCAGACATTTTGGAAAATATCGTTGATAGAAGATATTTTTTCTCGTTGATAGAATATTTTTTTCTAAAAAGTTACATTGCATATTATCAGATAAAAATGTGTTGAGCGAATCGTAAAATATTTTTAATATCAATTCAAAATTGTTATCAAATTCGTTCTTACGTTTAAGAGACGAAATGTTTGTTTCCCTGGAAAACAATTTATATAATATGTGACAATGAATTTGGTTAGCTGCGATCGCTGCAGATATGAAATCGGTTAATGGGTCAATTTGGCACCCTTCTAAAAATGTGTAATATACTTGCGAAGAAATGGGACCATTCATTAATTCAAAACTAGTCCTCTCTCGTTTCCTTGAAGATACTTATTTTCCCAAACGGCCAGAGGACCCAATTTCTCCAATGACTATGCAATCCCGGACCGAATGGAGCGACTCTAAGACGGAAAAATAAGTCGACAGTTTAACGATCGCGGACGTTTTATTTAAAAAATACGAGAGCCATTTTACGACGGTAGGTGAAGAGGGACTAAATTACCCCGTAAAGATATCACGAATGCCAAGAAAAATATATTATCGGGTTAACGCGTAAATGTAAATGTTTGTAAGCTTATATAACGCAGCTTTTCCCGGATCGTATTACTTCAACGTAAACTAGGAATTTTTGCATTTGGAACGTGTCGAGTTAAAGTAAATCAAGCTACGTAATATTTTGTACGATAAAATTATTTACTTTTCAAATCACTTTAGCAGAGTTTTAAACCTTTATGCAAACACGCGAATGCATCTCGCGAGTGAATTTGACGCGCGACGCAGCACAACTGATGAAAAAAAGTCACACTATGCGGGGAAAATTACAAATAAGAAAAATATAAGTTTTTTTTATGAATGTTGGTCATTTAGCTGAAATACGCGGGCCCTCGTGACGCCGTATGCCCTCGTGGAGTAACACTCAAATATCATCGGTACGTACACTCGCGCGCAAGAGATGCGACTACACACAGACGTGCGTTTAAATTTATTGAAGCTTTGTTGGCTCGTAGAACGGCGCGCGGTATCGCA